>CAUDMG010002484.1:140000-260000 GCA_958450375.1 Homarus gammarus
AAATATAAGGTTGTTATTTCCTTTAGGGTATAAATGGAATTGTTTTTTTTTTTTGTGTGTTATAAAATTTATGATGAGGTTAAGGAGAGAGAGAGAGAGAGAGAGAGAGAGAGAGAGAGAGAGAGAGAGAGAGAGAGATACTTTGAGCAAACATTAACCCTTATTCTCCTCCCTTCTCTCATCATCCCTCTCACCTATCCCAACACCTTCCCTCTCACCTCCCTCTCCATCCCCCAAACTAGTCCCCCAAGTTCTAACTCTGGGAGGGTCAAAAGGTAAAGGGTGGAACCAAACATTGTTACAGTGTGGGCGTGGCACTGTTCACCCTCCACCCCTCACTAACACCCACGAGAGTTAGGGGAATGCACTCAGCCCACAGACACTCGACTCCTAAGGTGTTGTAGGATCCGATAGACTTGCCGCTGGGATCATGTGTGGTGTTTGCAGGACCCAGGGACTCAACACCACCACCACCAAGAGCCTCACCACCACCACGACGAGAGCCTCACCACCACCAATACCAACATGACTAGAGCCTCACCAACACCACCAACACCACGACGAGAGCCTCACCACCACCAATACCAACACGACTAGAGCCTCACCAACAACTCCAACACTACGACGAGAGCCTCACCAACACCAATACCAACATGACTAGAGCCTCACCAACAACTCCAACACCACGACGAGAGCCTCACCAACACCACCAACATACAGGAACTACCGATAATCTCCAACACGCTAACAACATAACCTTTAATAAATTAGAACCATCAGTTACCAGAGGCGGCTGTCAACATAGGTTCCCACATCTGTCAGTGATTATGTCCCCGCCTACAGCTATACAGTCGTGGTCCTACAACACAACAACAACACCCATTGCAAGTTAAATGTATAGACACCATTAATTAATTGGTTGGTTTAATAATGGGTCTTTACTAAACCACCCAGAGTTTATAATTTAATCTATTCAAGTCTCTGTTTTATTTCCCCCCTTTGGCTTTCATATCTCCTTTACATTGCTAGAGTATTAAGTATTTCATGTGGCCAGATTTGTCCTCGTTATTCCGGCCAATTTTCGTCTAATGAATTGGATTTTTTTTTCTTCCCCCCCAGCCGCCTTATGACATGGTGACGGGTTACCTGGAGGAGAGGATGGTAGAGCATCTCACCTGTGTCTCCCTCTCCCTGACGTTTACCTGTACCCTCATCATCTACCTGTATGAGTTCCATCTTTACGGTCATAAAAGGTCACAAAAGGTCATAAAAGGTCATAAAAGGTCACAAAAGGTCACAACAGGTCACAAAAGGTCATAAAAGGTCACAACAGGTCACAAAGAGTCACAAAAGGTCATAAAGAGTCACAAAAGGTCATAAAAGGTCACAACAGGTCATAAAGGGTCACAACAGGTCACAAAAGGTCATAAAAGGTCACAAAAGTCATAGAGTCACAAAAGGTCACATAAGGAACATTTAGAAGATAGATAATTTAATGCAATAACTAAACATACATAGATGGTTAAATTATATTGTTATGCGTGTGTGGAGGAGCTTGTGTCTGTATGCATGCTTGGATGGTTGTGTATGCACGCATGTACGTGGAGTGTATGAATATATATGTCGAGGGGAAGGTCTGGGCGTATGGCCAGGCATGTGTAACAATCCTTACACAGTGTTGCACAACCAAACTGTTTTCACTTGTACGTCACACACACACACACACACACAGTAGGAGGAGAGTCACTCATCCTTTACACGAGGTTCTGCTTCAACTCAAGAGTAAACAAGCTTCGTCATGCCAGATAAGCTTAAGGAGCTGGTGAGTAAAGCTTAAAGACTTACTCTATCATTTCCATCACCTTTCAATCATTTCTAACCTAACCTAACCTAACCTATCTCTGAGTACCAAACAGAGAGAGAGAGAGAGAGAGACAGATGGGGGTAAGAGAGTAGAGGGAGGAGGAAGAGGTGTAGGAAGAGGAGGAAGAGGAGGAAGAGGAGGAGGAGGCGCGACAATAAAGGTCAGGGATCAAGAGAGTAAAAGCTTCCTGAGTAATTAAGTGATGACGTAACTACCTGCTTGTGGCTCACTCACTCACTCACTAAACTCACTCACTCAACTCACTCACGAACCATTGTCTTATGCATAATCACGTATCTATATCAGGGTTGTTTAATACACATAAAGATACGGTTTACACTCTGGTATTACCTAATGGGCCAATCATGGTCGACAAAACCCTACTTAAAGACATTCTGTGTAACCAACCTACAACAGACAGTCATGGATAGCCGCTGTGTGTACATGTGTGTGTGTGTGTGTGTAAGTTTAAATCCATCTTATCCGTACAGTAAAATGTTAAGTCCGTTATATCCAGGATCCGTTATATGTAAAACCTCTATTTATCGGATTATATATAAAAAAATAACACAACAATGCTTTAAAAAAAATGAGTTTGTTATCACTAAAGTTATCATCAAAGTTAATAGACACTTATCCCCTGTGTACTGTAATAGGATGAGTTATTGAACGATATTACCACCTGTACAGTAATTACCTCCAGGTGTTTTTGTTGTTATGGAGGAGATGTGTTATCTCTCTCTCTCTCTCTCTCTCTCTCTCTCTCCCAGCCAGGCTTATGACACTACCAGGGTTATGACACTACCAGGGTTATGACACTACCAGGGTTATGACACTACCAGGGTTATGACACTACCAGGGTTATGACACTACCAGGGTTATGACACTACCAGGGTTATGACACTACCAGGGTTATGACACTACCAGGGTTATGACACTACCAGGGTTATGACACTACCAGGGTTATGACACTACCAGGGTTATGACACTACCAGGGTTATGACACTACCAGGGTTATGACACTACCAGGGTTATGACACTACCAGGGTTATGACACTACCAGGGTTATGACACTACCAAGGTTATGACACTACCAGGGTTATGACACTACCAGGCTTATGACACTACCAGGGTTATGACACTACCAGGTTATGACACTACCAGGGTTATGACACTACCAGGGTTATGACACTACCAGGCTTATGACACTACCAGGCTTATGACACTACCAGGCTTATGACACTACCAGGTTATGACACTACCAGGCTTATGACACTACCAGGGTTATGACACTACCAGGCTTATGACACTACCAGGGTTATGACACTACCAGGGTTATTGACACTACCAGGGTTATGACACTACCAGGGTTATGACACTACCAGGCTTATGACACTACCAGGCTTATGACACTACCAGGGTTATGACACTACCAGGGTTATGACACTACCAAGGTTATAACACTACCAGGGTTATGACACTACCAGGCTTATGACACTACCAGGCTTATGACACTACCAGGGTTATGACACTACCAGGCTTATGACACTACCAGGGTTATGACACTACGAGGGTCATAGGAAGGAGATAAAATAGGAACTAGGTAACTTTTAGAAGTTTATACCAATTAAAACAACATGTAAATAAACAGAGAGAGAGAGAGAGAGAGAGAGAGAGTAATGAAGAAAATGCTATCGAGAGAAAGTGAGAGAGGCGTGACCAGCATGACCGAAGAGGGCAACCCACACACCCACCCCCCCCTTTCATTCCTTTCTCGGCATGCCACCCCTTCCTCTCCCCCTCCTCCTCCCCCTCAGGTCTTCCCTTCCTTCCTATGTGTTCCTAGGACGACAAGAACCCAGTCTATTTACTCACTTACTCCTGGGTGTAACCATGTGTGTACCAGGTAGGTGTAGTCATGTGTGTACTAGCTGGGTGTAGCCATGTGTGTACCAGCTAGGTGTAACCATGTGTGTACCTGCAGGGCATAGCCATGTGTGTACCAGCTAGGTGTAGTCATGTGTGTACTAGCTGGGTGTAGCCATGTGTGTACCAGCTAGGTGTAACCAGCTATGTCCCACTGGGCAAGGGAGAGAAAGTGGTGTCCCAGCTGGCACCCGGGAAGATAACTGACCGGGAGGAAGAGGAGGAGGGAGGAGTAGAAGTATGAAGAGGGGGAGGAAGAGGAGGGGGGAGTAGAAGTATGAAGAGGAGAGGTAGAAGTATGAAGAGAAGGAGGAAGAGGAGGGGGGAGTAGAAGTATGAAGAGGAGGAAGGAACATCGGCCAACAGCCTCCACACAGGGTTAAGGTCGTGTGTGTGTGGGTGGATCATGACGCCGAAGGAGGAACTTTATACCGTGTTTCCTCCCCCTATCCACCCATCTCTACTTCCCCCCCTCCCTCCCCCCTTCCCCATCTCTACTTCCCCCTCCTCCCTCCCCCCACCTCTACTTCTCCCTCCTCCCTCCCCCTCCCCCCATCTCTACGTCCCCCTCCCTCCCCCATCTCTACTTCCCCCTCCTCCCTCCCCCCTCCCTCCCCCCTCCCCCCATCTCTACGTCCCCCTCCCTCCCCCCATCTCTACTTCTTCATGCATTGTGTTTATCTCCACTGTTGTCTATAACCGTGTTGTGTTGGTGACGGGTCGCTCTGGTGGCCACAGGACGCAACACTAACACCTGTTGGGTAATAATTAACAGGTATGTCAGGTGAGCTGTGACCTTATGATGAGTCACAGGTTGTGTTTATGTCCCAATATTTTACTCTTATTAAAACTGTTTTATTTCTTTGATGTTTGACGAAGATTATGATTAATTGTTCTTGTTTAGCTGCTTCGCTTGTTTATCTCACTGGACACACACACACACCACCACCACCACTGTGTCTAGCCGCGGCCATGCTTTGTGTGTGTGTGTGGGATATGCTCCGTGTGTGTGTGATGTGTCGGTATGGTGTATGGTGTGTCAGGGTGGTGGTGTGTCAGGGTGGTGGTGTGTCAGGGTGGTGGTGTATGGTGTGTCAGGATGATGGTGTATGGTGTGTCAAGGTGATGGTGTATGGTGTGTCAGGGTGATGGTGTGTCAGGGTGATGGTGTGTCAGGGTGATGGTGTATGGTGTGTCAGGGTGGTGGTGTGTCAGGGTGGTGGTGTGTGGATCTGGTATACGTAACAGCGTGGGTACCTGGCGGTGTACCGTCTGGAATACATAATAGGTAAAAGGGACGAAGAATTTCTTAAGTCTTATGGTAACATCCTGGTGAGTGAGAGAGAGAGTTGCCTTCAGGCCCCGTGAGGAGCCCTCCCCCTCTCACCTCCTACCTCCCCAACTACCTTGTTTCACGCCGGTGTGGTAGTTAATCCTCCACACTAATGCTCTTTAATCACGACTTGTTCGTCTTCCTTCCCATCTTGGCAGTACAGTACAGTATAGTATAGTGTTGATCTTGTGGCGCATTTCTAGTGACCATCTTAGCCCGGGATCCTAAGGGAGGGAGGAATCCTTACCCAGGATCCTGAGGGAGGGAGGAATCCTTGCCCAGGGTCCTGAGGGAGGGAGGAATCCTTGCCCAGGGTCCTCAGGGAGGGAGGGATCCTTGCACAGGGTCCTGAGGGAGGGAGGAATCATTGCCCAGGGTCCTGAGGGAGGGAGGAATCCTTGCCCAGGGTCCTGAGGGAGGAAGGAATCCTTGCCCAGGGTCCTGAGGGAGGGAGGGATCCTTGCACAGGGTACTGAGGGACTGAGGGAGGGAGGAATCCTTGCCCAGGGTCCTGAGGGAAGGAGGGATCCTTGCCCAGAGTCCTGAGGGACTGATGGAGAGAGGAATCCTTGCCCAGGGTCTTGAGGGAGGGAGGATCCTTGCCAAGGCTCATGAGGAAGGGAGAGAGAGCACAGCGTCACAGGAGAAAGTTTTAACTCATAGGATCTCTTGTTCACGTTGACTCTTGTGTTGTTAAAATGTTTCTCCCGTTGGCACAGAGTTTGTTGTGTGTAAATAATAATTATAAATCCTAATTCGTGGAATATATCGTGTGAGGCGTAAGGTCAGTGAGACGCGGGTCAGCCTCGACCCTGACGCAGACTCCTGGGAGTAATGGCCAACTTTCACGGCAGCATATATAAGTGAGTGGCTCGTGGCCAGGCGCGTTTGTTTCTGTCGGGACGCGCCGAGCGGGAGACAGCACCGGTGTACAGAGTGTGAGTGGCGGCAGTCAAGCACACAAAGTGAGGTGCTTCAGGACACAGTGCGAGTGAGGGTCACCCCAGGATAAGTGGAGGCCCTAAGTGGGATCATTCCCTCTCCACAGACGCACACACCCGCCACCATGATCAAGGTAAGGCGATGTTTTGTGTGTGGTCAGGACACGTTGTACTGTACTGAACTGTACTCTACTCTACTGAACTGTACTGTACGTCAAGGAACATGACGAGACTCGGCCTTACCCTCGGAGTACTATCACCACTAATAATGTCGATGTTTATTGTTACTGTATAAAACACTACTGTCCGGTCCTGAAGTCTGACACCATAGTATTGGTGCTATCTCTGACACCATAGTATTGGTGCTATCTCTGACACCATAAATACAGTGATAGCTATTTTACGATGGATAACATCTAGCTATCAATCTATCTATTATCTATCGGTGTCTGTCTATCGACTCAAGGTCTTACTCTGTTTACCGAGTGATGCCAAACACGTGACAGTGACGCAGAAGAGGAGGAGGAGTAAGAGACAGGAATACAGAAGAGGAGGAGGAGGAGGCGATAGCAGCAACACAGAGGAAGAGAAGGAAACAGAAAGGAGGAGGAAGAAGAGCGATTGAGTAAATGGGAGGAATGAAGAGAGTAAAACTGTTGTAGGGAGAGAGGGAAGGAGGAAGGAAGGAAGGAAGGATAAGACGTGATGGAGGGGGGATAAAGGATAATATTGTCAAGAAGGAAGGATAAGACGTGATGGAGGGGGGATAAAGGATAATATGTTTAAGAAGGAAGGAAGGAAGGAAGGAGAGTTCAAAATATATAAGTACAAGGAGAGGTACAGTTCTTCAAGGCCGCGGCAGAAGGTAGTGTGTGTGTGTGTGTGTGTGTGTGTGTGTGTCTGTGGCCAGCAGCAACACACACACACGCGCTCCCCAAAAAGTATCTTTACGGACGAAATGAATTAAAAAGTTAGTGTCAACTCTCTCTCTCTCTCTCTCTCTCTCTCTCTCTCTCTCTCTCGCTCTCTCTCTCTCGTACAGTACACGGTCCCTGGTGTAGGTCACACGGAAGCAGTGGTCGGCTGACAGTATAAGACGTGTTCTGCCCCACCACCACCACCACCGGGTCCTACTCCCTTACCTCACACATCAGGTCTCCACGTCACCTGATAACTCTCTCTCTCTCTCTCTCTCTCTCTCTCTCTCTCTCTCTCTCTCTCCCAGCTTCCCCAGTACATGGGCTCCCCAGTTCCTCCCCCCAACTGTTTCTCCCAGGGTGTAGATGGCTGGTGTCACATCACCTGGTAGGTCGGTGGAGAGCCGCCGGAAGTAAGGTGTTGGTCAGAGAGAAACTTGTCCTGGCTCCCGTACCCTATCGCTCCCCCTACCCCTCCCTATCGCTCCCCCTCCCCTCCCCATCGCTCCCCCTCCCCTCCCCTACCCTTGTTGC
This sequence comes from Homarus gammarus, assembly GCA_958450375.1. Classification (NCBI taxonomy): domain Eukaryota; kingdom Metazoa; phylum Arthropoda; class Malacostraca; order Decapoda; family Nephropidae; genus Homarus; species Homarus gammarus. Next base: position 147,516 of record CAUDMG010002484.1, read on the forward strand.
CTCTCTTCTGCACCTCGCATCTCTCTGCGTCACGTACGACCATTCATCTATTCCACATAATCCTCTTCCTGTGTTAACTACTCTATCTTCCCATCACATAAACCATCTCAAGTGCTTCCTGCCCCCTCCCATCCCCACACCATCCCACCTCGACCATCTTCTATCCCCCCACTCTTCCCTCCCACATCATCCTCGTACCCTTAACTTTCCCTGCCACCCCCCCCCCCCCTGCACTACCTGGCTGTGCCCCAAGAGGTTATAGAAACTAAGCCGCCCCCCCTGTCCTGCCCCCCCCCCCCACACCAATACGTCACCGACTTTTAGCTTTATTCTGTTATAGTGAACATAAGATATCTCTTGGTGTGAGAGACGCCTGGCTGCTGGTGTCTCGTGGTGTGAGAGACGCCTGGCTGCTGGTGTCTCGTGGTGTGAGGGACGCCTGGCTGCTGGTGTCTCTTGGTGTGAGAGACGCCTGGCTGCTGGTGTCTCTTGGTGTGAGAGACGCCTGGCTGCTGGTGTCTCGTGGTGTGAGAGACGCCTGGCTGCTGGTGTCTCGTGGTGTGAGAGACGCCTGGCTGCTGGTGTCTCGTGGTGAGAGAGACAGCGTGATCAAGATACCTACTTTCTGAGGAGTTAATATCTCTCTCTGAACTCATCCTCTCGTCCCGGAGAATATGATGTTATCTCGGTGTATCTAAGAAATTGCCGAATATCCCGCAGTACCTGTTCAATAACTTACAGTACCTGCTCAATATCTTACAGTACTTGTTCAATATCTTACAGTACCTGTTCAATATCTTACAGTACCTGCTCAACATCTTACAGTACCTGCTCAACATCTTACAGTTCAGGGGAGGGAGTTGGTATGGGCCAACATAACAGTTGACCTGGCTGCTCCCAGAGGAGCGCCAGGTACGTCTTGACCCTTCGGTGGTCAAGGATGTAGTGTGTGTGGAGAGAGAGAGAGAGAGAGAGAGAGAGAGAGAGAGAGAGAGAGAGAGAGAGAGAGAGAGAGAGAGAGATTGTTAACCAGAGGCTCATCAATAATAACCGTAAACTTTACATAAGAAGGTGAACCACAACAAACGAGTGTGGTGGAAGGTCGAGTCAAAACAAGTTTGAATCTTACGTAAAAATGTCGGTAAAAAGTTAGCTGTCTCAGTTATCTTATTTTCAATGTTGGGGGAGATGTTTCTTGTTGAGGAATGGGGGAGAAGGTGTGGTGGAGTGTTGGAGGATGATTAGTGGTGGAGGAGGAGGCGTACCAACTGTCCCTACCTGGCACCGCTTTCTCTCAAGGCCACCAAAGAACGCAATGGTGGACTGGTGTTGCCCGGGTCTCTCTCTCTCTCTCTCTCTCTCTCTCTCTCTCTCTCTCTCGACCAGTGAGTTGATTCATTCCTCGTCATCCTCTCCACACCTGTGCTCACTCACCTTCCTATGACGAGGCAAATGTGTTGGTTAAGGAGCGCGGGAATGGGGCCTCCAACACGTCACTGCTCCCATAGACAGAGACAATTGGTATATATTAATTAAACGACCGTCTCTGATTGGCTGATTCACTGACCAATAAGAGACCAGTCACAATCAGAAAACAATACGACGTACGAAAGAAAAAAACAAAACGATATTTGTGGAAGAAGCAGAACGTGTTTAGCTTGTGACATAAATCATAAAGTTTCGCTCTCAGGTGAGGCTTTACCTGTACTGTTAGTGGGTAGTGATGACAAGTTAGGCTCAGGTGAGGATGTGAGGCTTTACCTGTACTGTTAGTGGGTAGTGATGACAAGTTAGGCTCAGGTGAGGATGTGAGGCTTTACCTGTACTGTTAGTGGGTGGTGATGACAAGTTAGGCTCAGGTGAGGATGTGAGGCTTTACCTGTACTGTTAGTGGGTGGTGATGACAAGTTAGGCTCAGGTGAGGATGTGAGGTTTTACCTGTACTGTTAGTGGGTGGTGATGACAAGTTAGGCTCAGGTGAGGATGTGAGGCTTTACCTGTACTGTTAGTGGGTGGTGATGACAAGTTAGGCTCAGGTGAGGATGTGAGGCTTTACCTGTACTGTTAGTGGGTGGTGATGACAAGTTAACTCCACCAGAGGAATTTCTTAAAAGTTTCATTAAAGAAATAAAAAAAGGACATTCTTGTGGTTCTTTTAAACACCTAAAGAGGACATCCTTGAGAGTCCTTCAGGGTAGGAGGGAAGATGTTTCCTTCAGGAGTAACCGGGGGCGGTGCTGGTGTATATGTAGGTCATGTGGAGGGAGGGAGGGGTGTAAGACGCTGTGGTTACAAGTAGGAGGTAGAGATGGGTTTTATTCTCAGGTCTCTATGTATCTCGGCTGTGGAACCCATCAACCAGTAGCTGCACACCCTGGCCAGCAAAATCTGGCAAAAGATAGAACGATCAGAGCAAGAACTCCTTCAAAGACTCCCACCAGACAACGACAACAACCATACATGGTTCCCAAACCTCAAAAGGTCCATTTCCACCCTCGATCTACACGGCCAGGCAATAGACAACCTCCCTAGACCAGCATCCGCCAGTAGGGTCGGCGGAATATGAAATAAGGCCCTTAAAACACCCGTATATGGGACAGGGTAGGATGTCTAGTGCTTGTACCGACAGACAATAACTAACCCATGACACAACCCTAACACACTATTAGCTTAGCTAGGCGGTCAGCCCGCCCTCTCTTACCTCCTCCTAAATTTCTTCAATTTCCGAACTATAACTTCCTTCCCCCACCTCTAATCTTCTTTCACCCCTCCTTTCACCCCTCCTTTCTCTACAAAAAAAAAGGTGGAGATGGTGAGCGGAGGGGAGGACAGGAGGGGGGGGGGGTGACGAAGACACTGGTCTCTGGTTCATATATCAAGTCGTTGTTGGCAAGACTCGTAAACAGTTTTAACCCCCCCGCCCCCCCTCCACCAATCAGCGTCACTTACTTCACTACATAATATAACAAACCGCCCCGTCACTAATCCCCCCCCCCTCCACCCGTCACCTAACGTCACTACATAACATCCGCGTCACCGTGTCTCATATTATCCAGAACACAAGACAAATCACCGGACACTTTACATGATGGTACAGGCAGGTGAAACACAAGTCCTCACGCTCCTGTGTTTACACGAGTCATTCTCACACCAGATTTCATAGGATCGGGATTTTACAAGAGAATAATTCATAATGTTTTCTCAGAGCCTCACCCCACGCCCGGCTGAGTCTCTCTCATCAAGATTCACCACCGACACGTGAGTCTATCAGGTGTGGGTGTGTGTGTGTGTATGTGTGTATGTGTTGGTCTCATCTCCCATATGTTCACTCTCATTCTCTCTCTGATCATACACGTTTTCACTCTCTCTCTCACTACAGTCACTCTCATTTCTCTCTCCTCATTCATTCTCACTTTTCTCACCCCATTCATTCTCTCCTCCTCCCCCCACATCATCATCTGACCTTCCCTCCCCCCCCCCCACCCCCCCCCCCCCCCCGTCCATCTCGAGGAGTTGGAGAGTCGGGAGAAAACTGGAGGGTAGGAGGGAGGGTAGGAGGGAGTGAGGGAGGGTAGGAGGGAGTGGAGGGAGGGAGGGAGGGTAGGGAGAGTTGAGTTACTAGGGGCATGAGAAAGCCTAGGGAGACCATCACTTTCTCGGAATGTGGTGAGGGAGAAAGTAGCCAGGTGGGGGGGGGGGGGGCGCTAGGCTTACTGCCCCGCGCCCTGTGTACTGGGGGTAGAGAGAGAGAGAGAGAGAGAGAGAGAGAGAGAGAGAGAGAGAGAGAGAGACTAACAGGAAAAGACAAACTATCAATAGGAGGAAGTAGAGAAGACCCGAGGAAAGTGATGGAGGAAGAGGGAAGGAAGGAAGGAAGGAAGGAAGGAAGGAAGAGAAAATAAAAGGAAATAACATAAGAAATATACCTACAAAATAATCTTTACTTTAAAACAGAGATATATTAATCCCATGAGTACGACAGTTTAACCCGTTGAGTACTATAATATAAGCAGCTTTTGGGAGCTAATTGGGGCTCTCTCAGGCTCTCTCAGATGTTTCCTTGACCTTACTGACGCTCTTCCTTTAATATACTTGTTTTTTTTGTTCTGTTGTGAGGAACTTATGTGTCAGGAGGAGGAGGAGGAAGAGTGAGAGGAGGAGGAGGAAGAGCGAGAGGAGGAGGAGGAAGGGAAAGACGAGGAGGAGGAGGAGGAGGAGGAGTGTGAGAGTGTGTGTGTGTGTGACGGGGGGGGGGGGGGGAGGGGGGAGACGTGCCCACTCTCAGTTACGGCAGAGAGAAAGTCACAGGTCTTGCTCATTACGTCTGTGGCTGTTGGTGTAAACATTCATCTCTCTCTCTCTCTCTCTCTCTCTCTCTCTCTCTCTCTCTCTTAGATGGTACACACACACGCGCGACTACTGCAAGTTAAGGCAATGAAGAAGAAAATTACGCTGTAAATTACTCAAGGGAAAGTAGGCAGTGGTGTGATGATGATGATGATGACGATGATGACGATGATGATGATGATGACGATGATGATGACGATGATGATGATCTTCAGTAAACTAACAACTTGGTGTCTCTTGTTCCAGGTAAACTCATCAACCACTTCCTGATCATTAACAAGGGAAGTGAGATGGTGTGTCGCTTGCGGCAGTGAGTCGTGAGTACACATAATAATAATGGTTGCCTCTCGTGTAACGAGGATGGCCGGCCCAGGGCCACCTAGGCGTGAATTTGTTTAAGGTGTAGAAGCTGTCGCCAACACAACAACCACACCCTGAGTTAACGAGCTGCATGACCCAGTGTCAAGGAATAGTCCCAGAAGATCGGACAACTCACCAACTGCACTGGCTATCCATTACCCCGCAATACGATCCGCAAATCGATTAGCATCCAGGTTCCCAATTACTGCTGGGTATACATACATACATACATACATACATACATACATACACACAAAGACACAAACACACATACATGCTTGAAGAGTGTTATTATCGTTATTGTTGGTGAGTACTGGAGGTGTTGGGGGAGTAACCAGGTGTGTAGGGGGAGTAACCAGGTGTGTGTAGGGGGAGTAACCAGGTGTGTAGGGGCGGGAGTACCCAGGTGTGTAGGGGGAGTAAGTAGGTGTGTAGGGGGGAGTAACCAGGTGTGTAGGGGCGGGAGTAACCAGGTGTGTAGGGGCGGGAGTAACCAGGTGTGTAGGGGCGGGAGTAACCAGGTGTGTAGGGGGGAGTAACCAGGTGTGTAGGGGGGAGTAACCAGGTGTGTAGGGGGGAGTAACCAGGTGTGTAGGGGGAGTAACCAGGTGTGTAGGGGGAGTAACCAGGTGTGTAGGGGGAGTAACCAGGTGTGCAGGGGGAGTAACCAGGTGTGCAGGGGGAGTAACCAGGTGTGTTTGATGAGCTCTACGTCCTGTCAGACGTATGTCTGTCTGTCTGTCTGCCAGGTAAGATATCACGTAAGAGACGGTATTAACAAGGGTGGAGGACCCAGTGTATGTATGTGTGTATGTATGTATGTTTCCCCGAGTCATCGTGACTCAGCCATTATGAGTCTCTCCAGGTAACATCAGCCGAGTTTTGTGTTTACACTTTTTTTCTTCGTTTCCTTTTTTGTTCATTTATTCATTTCTTACTTACGTTCATTTATTACCCCAGAGTTTCCCCAGTATGATGTCAGCCAATCAGAAAACGCGGGTTCTTCTTCACGTCTTTTAATCAACCAATCAGGAAATACGAATCCCTGTTTTGGTCTCACATTCAACCAATCAGGTGATACAAGATCTTATTATGGTCTTTCAACCAATCAGGAAACGCGAGCTAATACTTTAGGTGTCGAGAGAGTTTGTAATGGCTGACGGCAGAGTGAAACAAAAGCCTGTCAGGGTACACGATAGAGGAGGAGGGGAAGAATTAACAAACCTCTCTTTTGTTTATAAGAATATTGACTCGATTCAATAAATTCAGAGTAAATTTTATGAGTCATATTTCTGCTGATAGGAAACACTCGAAGGAAAACAATATCATGTCGGTATGTCGAGGAAGATCAGGTAAGAACAATGAACAAAGAACATAACACGACGAGAACACCCCCCCCTCTCCTCGACCCTCCCACCACCCCCATGGAGATCAAGAGGTGTACCCCCCAGCACAGATCAAGAGGTGTACCCCCCAGCACAGATCAAGAGGTGTACCCCCCAGCACAGATCAAGAGGTGTACCCCCCAGCACAGATCAAGAGGTGTACCCCCCAGCACAGATCAAGAGGTGGGCTGAACCTTTCCTTCCTCCTATTCATTAACAGAAGATAAATTAAGGTGTTTTCGTCATATTGTTTCTTGATGACAGTGTGTGTGTGTGTGTGTACCAGAGTGTCTCTACCTGAGTGTGTGTGTGTGTGTGTGTGTACCAGAGTGCATGTACCAAAGTGTATTATTCTAACACACACACACACACACTAGAGAGCCCTAAGCCCGCCGACGCAATACCAGTCGTTCTTGAATGCGAACAATGTAACACGTACAAGGAGGAGCAGGAAACTTGACGGGGACCTGTGGTTGACGGGGACCTGTGGTTGACGGGGACCTGCGGTTGACGGGGACCGGCCGTTGACGGGGACCGGCGGTTGACGGGGACCTGTGGTGGACGGGGACCTGTGGTGGACGGGGACCTGCGGTTGACGGGGACCTGCGGTTGACGGGGACCTGCGGTTGACAGACATTCACTAAACGGATAATCTTACTTTCCTCTCCGTTTCATATTTACGCAAGATGCCTCACGGGAACGGCGACGCGTACAGGAGAAAGTTAAAAAAAATAATAATGCGTACGAGAGTTGCATCACGCGCGCCCACTCCTGCCTGCACCACACCCCCACCCCTCATACGCCCACCCACACGCCCCTCCCTGACACACCTGACACCCGCACCAACACCCTCATCAACATGTTTGACACACCTGAGCAACACTGAGTGGTGGAAACCCTCACCTGCCGCGTCCTCCTGGGCTCACCTGACCTACACGGAGGTTTCAGGAGGTTGTAGGAGGTTTCTTTCTCCCCCTGTCCTTCACTTTCCCCTTCACCTTTCTCTTGATCAAAACACTCTCCCCCACACACACCTGAAAAAATTGAAAAGTCTCACCTTCAGACCATGAATGAATGAATGAATGAATGAATGAATGAATGAACTTCTTTCACATCAATTGAATGAAAAAAAATAAATAACGAACAACAAAAACAAGAACACAAACAAATAAATATAATAATGAATAACAATAAAGAACCAGGGCATTAGAGATCATTTTTAACTGTTATTTAATGGGACTTTCACCCCTTTAATTACTACCTACTTGATCAGTGACAGGTTATTAAGACAAGGCTATGTTAGTACTCGCTCTTACTGGGGGAGGGGGGGAGGGGGAGGGGGGGGTGTGGGGGGAGGGGGAGGAGGGAGGTGGTCAGGGATGAGTTATGGACAGTGATTATAATAGTTTATTATCTACGGTTACTTTCACCATGGAAGAGAGGAGGAGGAGGGGGGGTGGGGGAGTATGTTGGATTGTTGTTGGTGTTGGTGATAGTGGTGGTTGTGGTGGTGGTGGCTGTTGTTGGTTATACTACTACATCTACTACTACCACCATCACTACTACCCCCATCACCACAACCACCATCACCACAACCACCATCACCACAACTACCACCACCACTACTACCCCCATCACCACAACCATCACCACCACTACTACCACCATCACCACTACCATCACCCTCCTCCTCCCAACAACCACCACCACCAACAACCACCATCACCACAACCACCATCACCACAACCACCATCACCACAACCATCACCGCCACTACTACCACCATCACCACAACCACCACCACCACTACTTCCCCCATCACCACAACCACCATCACCACTACTACCACCATCACCACTACTACCACCATCACCACAACCACCACCACCACTACTACCCCCATCACCACAACCACCATCACCACTACTACCACCATCACCACTACTACCACCACCACCACCCCCATCACCACAACCACCATCACCACTACTACCACCACCACCACCACTACTACCCCATCACCACAACCACCACTATTACCATCATCACCATCACCACCACTACTACCACCATCACCATCACCCTCCTCCTCCCAACAACCACCACCACCACAACAGGTGTTCTCGCCTCACATAACAACAGCATGAAGCAGCTCCCCGGGATCTTCCTCACCTGGTCATTAATTACCTCACGTCTCAGGCCCACCCCCCCCCCCCCAGGTGTTTTGGGGGGTGGCGGAGGAGAGAGGGAGGAGGAGAGGAGGAGGAGGAGGCGAGGGGGGAGGGAAGTCTTAATCCAGAGCCTTCCCTCCTCCTCCCTCCACCACTACTACCCTCCCTCCCCTTCCTTCACACCTCTGGTTCATGGTTTTCATAATAATAGTGACAATAAAGCACACACACACACACACACACACACACACACACACACACACACACACACGACTGTGGGTGAATCTGTCGCCCGCGGGTAGTGACGTCACCACTGGGAGGAATTTGTTATATGCCAACAAGTTTTTCCCTGGACGACGACGATGATGGCGCCAGTTACTGTTGGTCATGACCTTGTCTGACCAGGTGGAATAACCCAGCCGACTCAGCCTGCCCTGCTGTCACCCTCCCCTGTCGACCTGCCTTACACTCCCTTCCCATCCTACCCTGTCGATCTGTCTCACACTCGCTGCCCTGTCAACTTGCCCTGTCAACCTGCCCTGTCAACCTGCCCTGCCACCCTACCATGCTACCCAATGATTGTGCCCACCTTCCCAGCTGCACCTTCTTCTACCCACAACCTCAACCTTACACTCCTCCTCCTCCACCTGTCCACAATCATGGGTCACAGTTGCCTGGCAGTAACCCAACGAGAGTCCAGTGAAAGCGTGTGGGGGAGGACAGTTTACCACACCTGGAGTCTCGTGGCGTTAAAAAAAAAAATGCTTTCGTGTTTATAGACCAAACAGTCTCCTCATGACTCAATTTTATGAAGGACAAGGTCAGCGCGGGAGCATCAGACGAGCTCCCACTGCCACACACTACACCTGTCAACACTAACATCAATTTTTTGTTGTTTTAAGGATGATTTTGTGTTGAGGGTGTTTGTATGTCACCTGTAGTAACCCATCTGTGTGCGAGTATTGATGGTTGAGTTTTAGAGAAAAGTTTACGAGAGGATCTTGTCAAATATTAGAATGTCTGGCGTACATAGATAGCATTTGTTTTAACTCTGGTGTAAACAGTGACAGTCGTGAGTCAAATTTGCGTTTATTGCTTTATGTTAGATATAAATTATTACCAGGAGAGTTTTGTGAGATGCTTCACCTAGTCTCACCTCACATCTCAGGTCCCTGGCAGTGTCCCCCTCCTAGTTACCTGGCAGAGGATATCCTTCCAGATACTTGGTAGTGTTCACCTCACAGGTACTGTACCTGGTAGTGTGTGTCTAACCCCCAGGTACTGACAGTAGGAGGAGGTGTTTGTGTTACTTGTCTATCTGTCTGTGTCTATCAACTCAGGTGTGTCTGTTACCTGTCTCGTCTGTCTGTCTGTGTCTATCAGCTGCTCCCTGTGTGTGTTTCTCCTCGTAGAGTTACACAGACAGCCACACATAAACACTCCTCACCAGACACAAACGTCACAGTAATTCACCATTACGTGGCAACAAGTCTGTTTTTTTTACCAATAAAGTTATGACCATAAACCCGGCGAGGCAGGTTGTGGTGGCGGCCGTGGACTTGGTCGCCAACACAAGTGGTCGCCACCAACTGGATCAGCTGAGTGAGTTTGTGTTTGTGGCGGTGTTGTGGTCGGTTACCTCACCAAAACGTAACACGAGAGGATAGCGAGACTGATCCTGCTCTGCTCACACTTAATACTGTACTCTACCTGACGAGCTTGATGGCCAAAACAAAATACGTAATCGTCTTCTGATAACTTAATGTCACTTATTACTGCGGGTGATTATGTAAACAATATACATCACTAAATTGATCTTATTACAAACCTCTTCCTCGGTGCTGTGAACTTTGTGTTTACTTGTTGGTGAAGATAACCGGAACAAAACACCACAGCTGTGACTCAACTCGTCCCGTGTGTTGCTCCTCCCTCCCCCTCCCAACATTTTCTCTGACCTCTCACTGCTCCCCATCTCACTTTCGCTGCTACTTTCCCCCTCCTCCCCCCACTGACCCTCTTATACCACCCTTTCCCTAACCCTCCCCCTTTACCCTCCTACCTGCACCTCCCCCTCACCCCCTCCCTCACCAATGGAACCCAGAGAGGAAAAGTTAGAAGGCATCAGCCACTTTCTCTCCACCAGCCAGTACACTGTGTTCACCTCGACGCTGTGTCCTGATTCTTAAGACGAAACTCACCTGCCCCTCCCCCCCCCCCCTCCCCAACCTTTCCCCTTTCACTTACATTTTTCATTGTCGTTTTTTCTTTTCTGTTTTAAATCATTCTTATAATTCTTCTAACATGACGACGATGGTCCAAGATGTATTATTATTATTAATATTATTATTATTATTATTATTATTACATCAGTTAGTCTATCACGGTGGCGGGAATAGTTTTAGGCTCGTAGTTAATCCTTCGTCTTAAGATCAATGTAAGGAACTGTTCCTCTTCTCCAACGTGTTATACTGAGGTCCTCACGTCCTCTGTCGTCATCCTCACGGTAGATTTGTCCCAGGTGAGGGGGGAGGAGTGGAGGGAGGGTAGAGAAGAGGAAAAGGAGAGGGGAAAGGGGGGTAGGGAGAGTGGGAAAGGGGTGAAGGGGGAGTGGGAAGTTCATTATCAACCAAGTATTAACTGGTGGTATAGAAGTGGTATAGAAAGTGAGCATCGCCGCCTACCCTAACCATTTATAGACGGGTCGTGATCCCGAGACACAGGTCAACTCTCCTCCTCCTCTTCCTTCTCCTCCTCCTCCTTCTCCTCCTCCTCCTGCTCATGTCATTCTTTTCTCTCTCCTTGTCCCACATCACGACAGCGCCAATACTTCCCTCACACATAGCCATACTTACCCTCTCACTCATACTGGGGTCTGATCACAGTAACTTATAATGCACCTATTACACTTATAATCCACCTATCACACATATAATCCACCTATCAGACTTATAATCCACCTATCACACTTATAATCCACCTATCACACTTATAATGCCTCTATCGTGCACCAGAGGCGTCAACAACAGCAAGACCTCAACAGAATCGACCATCACGAGGCTGTGTGTTAGGTTAGGTAGTCGGGTTCGTCTACCTCGCCGGGTTTCACTCTTACACAACCTGTTCATCACACCTGCGGGGTCAACAGAGACGGCGTGGTCTCATCCCATAAACGAGGTCTTGTGGTCTCCTCTCTGGCACTACTCTCAGTCATAAACAAGGAGAGACGAGTGCCGGAGGTTGAGATGTTTTGTGAAAGCATCTGGTGGCGAGAGACAGAGAGATGCACGCTGGAGGCTGCTGACGGTGTTAAGACGGGCCTCCACTCGTAGCGTCAGGTATGGAGATGGTGGGCCAGTCGTGCCTCACCCGGGGCGCCGTGAGGGAACCGGAAGCATATATAGAACAGCGTCTGGAAGTAGTTAGAGGCTGGAGCATATCTTGAAAAGTGTCTGGAAGTAGTTAATTCATTGTGTGAGGCTGGAGCATATCCTGAACAGTGTCTGGAAGTAGTTAGTTCATTGTGTGAGGCTGGAGCATATCCTGAACAGTGTCTGGAGGTAGTTAGTTCATTGTGTGAGGCTGGAGCATATCTTGAACAGTGTCTAGTAGTAGTTAGTTCATTGTGTGAGGCTGGAGCATATCCTGAACAGATTTGTTTGTGTCCACCACCCTCACTACCACACCATTATTTTTATCATTATTATTATTATTATTATTATTATTATTATTATTTTAATCATCATTGAGTAGTAGTAGTAACATTAGTACCTGTAGTGATTTTATAATAACTAGGTGTCTATGTCGTCAGCAGTATGGTGCACACAGTAACTAGTGTATTTGTTGTGTGTTCTCAGGTGGCGCTCATCGCTGGCGTTATTCTGGTGGCGTGCATCAGCGCTCTGCCACAATCTCACTCCAAGACCCAATACGCCCAAGAACGCTCCTACCCAGCAGCAGTCTACCCTCCACCACCTTCCCCACATCGACCAGCCCCGAAAGGCAAGAGTAAGGACAAAGGTTTCTTCGACTTGGATTTATTCAAAGGCTTTACGGATTTCTTCAGCTTCGATAAAGGAAAAGGAGGAAGAGAAGCGCCTTCTAAGGGCTATGGACCTCCGCCAATTCTTGTTTATGGCCCTCCCCCTGTGTCCAAGGGTAAAGGCGGCTATGGGCCACCTCTCCCTCCTTCTAAGGGTTATGGGCCCCCAAAGGCATCTTATGGCCCTCCCCCAAAGGCACCAAAAGCATCTTACGGCCCTCCACCAAAGGCATCTTATGGCCCTCCCCCAAAGGCACCAAAAGCATCTTATGGCCCTCCACCAAAGGCATCTTACGGCCCTCCCCCAAAGGCACCAAAAGCATCTTATGGCCCTCCACCAAAGGCATCTTATGGCCCTCCACCAAAGGCATCTTATGGCCCTCCACCAAAGGCATCTTACGGCCCTCCACCAAAGGCATCTTATGGCCCTCCACCAAAGGCATCTTATGGCCCTCCACCAAAGGCATCCTACAGTCCTCCTACAAAGCCTAATTATGGCGCACCTCCTCCTGCACTAACTTACGGTGTTCCTAAAGCTCCTCCCTCTGGCTACGGCGCCCCCAAGCCTGTCGATATAATCATCTCCCAACCTACTGGCAACTATGGGGTGCCCCCTCCTCCTCCTCCTCCTCCTCCTCCTAAGGGCAATTATGGGGTACCACCACCACCTCCTCCTCATGGCAACTACGGGGTACCACCACCACCACCTCCTCCTCCTCATGGCAACTATGGGGTACCACCTCCTCCTCCTCCTCCTCATGGCAACTACGAGGTACCTCCTCCTCCTTCACCTCAGGATAACTATGAGGTACCACCTCCTCCTCCCCCTCATGGCAACTACGAGGTACCTCCTTCACCTCAGGATAACTATGAGGTACCACCTCCTCCTCCCCCTCATGGCAACTACGAGGTACCTTCTCCTCTTCCTCTGGCATCAGTTACCTCCGTCCTTGCTCCTACCAACCAATACGCACCTCTCCCCATTGTTCCAGCACCTCTCCCCATTGTTCCAGCACCTCTCCCCATTGCTCCAGCTCCTCTTCCTTCTATTCCGGCTCCTGACCCTCTTCCTCCTGTTCTTCCTCCCGCTCCACTCCAACCCCTCGGCCGCCCTCTACCCACAAAACCGGACTGCGAGGCGTGCGACAATGAGCCATGGGTGCCCATGCAGGTGGCAGGTCCAGTGGCACCAGCCCCTCAACCACCCCCAGTGACCAGTGTAGTTCCAGTCTCCGCCAATCCCCCGGCTCCTGTTGTCACCTCCGCTCCCGGGTGAGTATTGTACATTCACAACAAGACCTCAGTCCTCTACACTCACTACCACCATCAGACTCTCATATAAAACAGTGTGTCACCCTGAATCATTTATACAGTAACTAACAAGAACACTACACAAAGAGCAATAACAAACCACCACTACCATAATTTATAAACTTATTAATGTTTTCAAATATTTGTATCCTAACCACAACTAATTATACACTCAGTACAAGCTTCTATAATATCTTGTAACTCTTTGTACCATCGTAGGCTGGACTTCGATTTAAGATTTGTGGACGTTGTGGGACAAACTATAGAGGAGCCGTCACTCGACCTTCAGGAGGACCCGGGAACCTTGACTGGGGAACCCTTCTACATTGTTGACAGTGAACCGTAAGTCTCTCTCTCTCTCTCTCTCTCTCTCTGATAATCGTATTAACATTATAATTGTTCGTGTTATGAGTTCTGTATGACCCATTAACAGAACTCTCCCTCTCTCACTAACATACTGAGTGACCTTTACCAGTCTTGCTCTCCCCCACCATCAGGCTAGGTGCTGGTGTTCGTGACCCCAGGGTGATGGAGGAGGAGGTGACACAAGACGTGGTGGTGTATGTACACACTGAGGACGACCCACAGCCTGTTGTCAGTGAGGTACCACAGGTCGACACCCCCACCGCCTTCCCCCTCTTTGAGAGTGAGTTGAGTTACTACTTTGTTCACTACATTATTATTATTATTATTATTATTATTATTATTATTATTATTAGTTTTATTATTACTATATTTTTATTAAATGTGTTAATAATTATTATGTTTGTGGCCGGTAGTCGAGACACTGGCCCCCATCGGCCTACTGGATGACATCAACCTTCGGGTGTTTGACCAAGACGTGAGTATAGACACAACCTTTTATTAACAAAGAAAATAAATTAACTATTATATAAATTAAAACTCAGTAATAATTTCAATTAAAAGACAATAATTGCCGTAGTTTAATAATATTTTCATAACAGTAAGAATATCCTTCGGCTTATGGCGAGGACGATGCCAAAATCCTTTCAGTTAATACGAGAAGAATGATTTGATTGTATTAGTGCGAGTTAGAATCCTTCAGGAACAGTAAAGGTGTTTTAATAATTTGTGTAGATGGTTAAAACACCAATAAATATTATTCTTAACACATGTGTCCTTTGGATTATTGAAGGTAATTGGGTGATGATGTTTCAGGCGCCAGTGTTTGTCGAGACGGAGAAGGAAGCGCGAGTGACCACCTCGGCGGGGTGAGTACTGTACTGTACACTACCCTGCACCTCCAACCTCAACTGTCAATATCAACTACCATGATTAAAAAACAATTACTGCCATACATTAAGCTCGCCACAAGACAGATGCATTTAGTATACTTTACACCGAAGTTTGTCGCCCACTTGTAGTGATGTGTCTAAACTTTCTGACTTCCATAAGTGACTGTGGGTGTTGATGATCGGAACACCTACACAGTTTCACTTAAGTTAATGTCACTGGTTGATATCAATAATAGGATGAGTTGAAAACAATAGCTTGAGTAAGGCCACAACTTTATCGTAACTGTGCCAGTGGCGGCAGTTGATCACGTTGCCAAGGGAAAATATATTGTTTGGTTAAAACAAACCTATGAACAAATCACATTGGCGAGAACCAAATATTTTGATACTTATAAACAACTGGACATATTATGATGTTTATATGTCCATTACTTAAACCGGAAGAAGCTTGGGATGTACTTACTATCCCATTGTTGAGAACCATTTCATTCACAGTTTTACAGATCCTTGAAAACTTTCCATCATGACAGCAGCCAAAATAAAACGTCGCACTATTCACCACACTGAAAATTGTCCGTTTCTACTTGAATCTTCTATTAGCTTCTTGGAAGATGACATCGACAGGATATGATCAGATTAAAACGGGGAATATTCCTTGTTAAACTACAGCTCACACGTTAAGAATTCATTTAGTGGTTGCACCCTCACAGTACATTATGAGCTAGATGTGGTGCTGAATTGGGCTGACCAGGCTAAGTGATCAGCTCTGGCAGCCAACCTTATCTTTTAAGAGAACTGATCAAACTCAAGTCAAGACACAGACTTAAGAAAGTGTATTAAGAAGAAAAAAAGAGACCAAAGAATGTGCCTCGAGGGGGAGACTCAACCAACACTGACGATGTCAAAGCTACACGTACGAGGGGTGATCAAAGAGTTCAGTGAATTCTTGAAGAATACCATTTTCCTGAACATTAGACATACATCATTCACCCCTTCAAAGTACTCCCCTCCCACACAAATGCACTAGTTCCATCATTCCTGCCACTGCCAAAAACATTGCTGGATGTCCTCCTTGTTGATCTCTTTCAGAAGGGATGTCTTCTTGGACTGGATATACCTGTTTGTGTTATAGTGCTTCCTTTTCATCGTGCATTTCAGTTTGGGAAATAGCCAGAAATCACAAGGTGCCAAGTCTGGCAAATAAGATGGATGTGGGACGAGAGGAAGGTTTTTCCCTGCCAAAAGTTGATGGGCGACCACTTTTTGTCTCATTGTCCAGCAACTCATTTCTATACCAAAAACACTGAAACCACTTGTTAAAAGTTTTCTTGCTCATAGCTTCATCTGCATAAACCGTTATAGGCATAATGTGTCTTTCTGTCACCATCTTGCCTAGCTTAAAAGCATTACAGCAAACTGCAACATTTCTACAGTACAAAGGCACCACCAGGTGCCACAGACACATCCTCATTCAAAGCCATGCCATGGCACACTGGCATGTACTGTAATGGTATCTGGTGGACACTATGAGGGTGGATGATGTAAGCCCCACCCACAGGCCTGACCACTATTCTATTCTTCCTTGGTAGCATTACCAATCACCGAACTTTTTGATCACCATTTGTAAGCAATTGTTAAGATATTCGTCTACAAGATTCCCCTGCCAAATAACCGCAGTCAAGGTTCTTAAAGGATCCTACTTTAAAATTTCCCCTTAACTGTAGGGCACGTATCACTGTCTCACATTAGAACGAAGAAGTGACAGGCAGAATCAGAAGGTTTTCCCAGAACTATCAGTACAACTAAAAACTTGCCTACACCACAGTTATGGCCTCTAAACTTTCATTAGACTAAAGAAACTTAATTGGATCTTTTATTTTTAATTAGGGAGTAGAATTATTGTAGAAATGGTTGAGAATTTTCACCTGTATTCCCGTCTGTGGCGTGTCATGAGTGTGTGTACTGTATAGAGATTTTAAGATGCCAATATTTACATTCATAATAAGTATGAATGATTCATCACTAACTTGCTTAATACTAATACCTACCAACACCGATTAACTCATTAACAATATCATAGTTTACTAATCCTAACTAAAAGAATAATCCAAAATAACTTATCAAAACTAATAATTGGTCAAAGACATTTTCAGGTTATCAAAAGATAACATCAACATAACTTTCACCAATAACTACAGTTCAGAAATGTCTTTGGTTACTTATAGAGTTGCCTTGCCAGACTAACACCCTTGGTAACCAACAGAGTCCCCCAGCCAGCCCATGTAGACCTTGGTGGTTTTGGCCACTTCTTTAACATGAGTCCTGAAAGCTCGGCGCCCACCAACCCCTCCACTACCCAACGCGGCTCCTCCACCCCGCCCATCACCCCTACCTTCGTTCTGGACGACGATGTTACAACTCCCTCTGCTGGTGATGTGGGCCTCTCCAGCGACCCACGGCCTCCCGTCACCTCGATCTTTGCACTAGACCATGACCTCCTGAGTGCAGATGAAGTCACCTTCACGGAACCAAACACACAGGAAGAGGAAGTCACCACTACTCAGTTTTATCTTCCTGAATTTCGTGATATCACGACGTCAACCCCAGCAGGAGAGCCATTTGTCACCTTGGCCGGGGAACAAGGCACTCCAGGTGACGTTTTGTTCGTAATGGATGGAAGCGGAAATCATGAACAACCTATTAATCACTTCAGTTTCGATGACATAAAGGAGAACTCACACGTGGTGCAGGACCAATCAGTCATTCTGGTCGATCAAGATAATGTCTTTTTCTCAGATGATTTTCTTGGTTTCCTCGACCCAAGTGACGACGACGCCCCGCCCAGGGATTCAGTCTTCGTCTCCGAGGAACCACCGACTGTACAGGACCCAAACGACATCTTTAGCACTTTTGAAGTCCCTCTGTCGCCACCAAGTACCAACTTTGCAAGTGTTACGGGGAGCGACCAGGCCGATTACACAATATTCAGCGAATTTGACGTTCCTGACATCAATGAAGATGTCACACCAAACACCTACCAGAGCATTAACTTCCCGGGGAACGATCCTTCAACCCCAGCTGATTTCCTCTTCCAAGAGTCACCACAGATCAGTGATCAAGCTGCTGACTCTGACATGGATCAAGTTTCCAGTGGCAAGAGTCTGTCAGATAACAGCCAAGTGCCTCCAGATCGTGGCTCTGTCTCCCCCTCCTTAAACAAAGATCCATTAAATCAGGACTTTAACTTGCTGGACCCTGAGGACCTGCAACAACAAGATTTTCCTTCCCTTACACCTGGAGACGTTTCAGGGCAAGACTTTTTCTCTTCTAACAATGGAGACGTTTCAGGGCAAGACTTTTTCTCCTCCACTCCTGGAGATGTTTCAGGTCAAGACTTTTTCTCTTCTAACAATGGAGACGTTTCAGGGCAAGACTTTTTCTCTTCTAACAATGGAGACGTTTCAGGGCAAGACTTTTTCTCCTCTACTCCTGGAGATGTTTCAGGTCAGGACTTTTTCTCTTCTAACAATGGAGACGTTTCAGGGCAAGACTTTTTCTCCTCTACTCCTGGAGATGTTTCAGGTCAAGACTTTTTCTCTTCTAACAATGGAGACGTTTCAGGGCAAGACTTTTTCTCCTCTACTCCTGGAGATGTTTCAGGTCAAGACTTTTTCTCTTCTAACAATGGAGACGTTTCAGGGCAAGACTTTTTCTCCTCCACTCCTGGAGACGTTTCAGGTCAAGACTTTTTCTCTTCTAACAATGGAGACGTTTCAGGGCAAGACTTTTTCTCATCTACTCCTGGAGACGTTTCAGGGCAAGACTTTTTCTCCTCCACTCCTGGAGATGTTTCAGGTCAAGACTTTTTCTCCTCCACTCCTGGAGACGTTTCAGGGCAAGACTTTTTCTCCTCCACTCCTGGAGATGTTTCAGGTCAAGACTTTTTCTCCTCCACTCCTGGAGATGTTTCAGGTCAAGACTTTTTCTCCTCTACTCCTGGAGACGTTTCAGGGCAAGACTTTTTCTCCTCCACTCCTGGAGATGTTTCAGGTCAAGACTTTTTCTCCTCCACTCCTGGAGATGTTTCAGGGCAAGACTTTTTCTCCTCTACTCCTGGAGACGTTTCAGGGCAAGACTTTTTCTCCTCCACTCCAGGAGATATTTCAGGTCAGGACTTTTTCTCCTCCACTCCTGGAGATGTTTCAGGGCAAGACTTTTTCTCTTCTAACAATGGAGACGTTTCAGGTCAAGACTTTTTCTCCTCCACTCCTGGAGATGTTTCAGGTCAAGACTTTTTCTCCTCCACTCCTGGAGATGTTTCAGGTCAAGACTTTTTCTCCTCTACCATGGAGACGTTTCAGGTCAAGACTTTTTCTCCTCCACTCCTGGAGATGTTTCAGGTCAAGACTTTTTCTCCTCTACTCCTGGAGATGTTTCAGGTCAAGACTTTTTCTCCTCTAACACTGGAGACGTTTCAGGGCAAGACTTTTTCTCCTCCACTCCTGGAGATGTTTCAGGTCAAGACTTTTTCTCCTCCACTCCTGGAGATGTTTCAGGGCAAGACTTTTTCTCCTCCACTCCTGGAGATGTTTCAGGTCAAGACTTTTTCTCTTCTAACAAT
Source organism: Homarus gammarus (assembly GCA_958450375.1). NCBI lineage: Eukaryota > Metazoa > Arthropoda > Malacostraca > Decapoda > Nephropidae > Homarus > Homarus gammarus. Next base: position 167,006 of record CAUDMG010002484.1, read on the forward strand.
GGAGACGTTTCAGGTCAAGACTTTTTCTCCTCCACTCCTGGAGACGTTTCAGGTCAAGACTTTTTCTCCTCCACTCCTGGAGATGTTTCAGGTCAAGACTTTTTCTCCTCCACTCCTGGAGATGTTTCAGGTCAAGACTTTTTCTCTTCTAACAATGGAGACGTTTCAGGTCAAGACTTTTTCTCCTCCACTCCTGGAGATGTTTCAGGTCAAGACTTTTTCTCCTCTACTCCTGGAGATGTTTCAGGTCAAGACTTTTTCTCTTCTAACAATGGAGACGTTTCAGGTCAAGACTTTTTCTCCTCCACTCTAGGAGATGTTTCAGGTCAGGACTTTTTCTCCTCCACTCCTGGAGATGTTTCAGGTCAAGACTTTTTCTCCTCCACTCCTGGAGATGTTTCAGGGCAAGACTTTTTCTCTTCTAACAATGGAGACGTTTCAGGGCAAGACTTTTTCTCTTCTACTCCTGGAGATGTTTCAGGACAAGACTTTTTCTCTTCTAACAATGGAGACGTTTCAGGTCAAGACTTTTTCTCCTCCACTCCTGGAGATGTTTCAGGTCAAGACTTTTTCTCCTCCACTCCTGGAGATGTTTCAGGGCAAGACTTTTTCTCTTCTAACAATGGAGACGTTTCAGGGCAAGACTTTTTCTCTTCTACTCCTGGAGATGTTTCAGGACAAGACTTTTTCTCTTCTAACAATGTAGACGTTTCAGGGCAAGACTTTTTCTCCTCTAACAATGGTGACGTTTCAGGGCAAGACTTTTTCTCCTCTAACAATGGAGACGTTTCAGGACAAGACTTTTTCTCCTCTAACAATGGAGACGTTTCAGGACAAGACTTTTTCTCCTCTAACAATGGTGACGTTTCAGGACAAGACTTTTTCTCCTCTAACAATGGTGACGTTTCAGGGCAAGACTTTTTCTCCTCCACTCCTGGAGACGTTTCAGGACAAGACTCTTTCTCTTCTACTCCTGGAGATGTTTCAGGGCAAGACTTTCTCTCTTCTACTCCTGGATTTGTTTCAGGGCAAGAGTTTTTCTCCTCTAACAATGGAGACGTTTCAGGGCAAGACTTTTTCTCTTCTAACAATGGAGACGTTTCAGGGCTAGACTTTTTCTCTTCTAACAATGGGGACGTTTCAGGGCAAGGCTTTTTCTCCTCCACTCCTGGAGATGCTTCAGGACAAGACTTTTTCTCTTCTAACAATGGAGACGTTTCAGGGCAAGACTTTTTCTCCTCCACTCCTGGAGATGTTTCAGGACAAGACGTTTTCTCTTCTAACACTGGAGACGTTTCAGGACAAGACTTTTTCTCATCTACTCCTGGAGACGTTTCAGGGCAAGACTTTTTCTCCTCCACTCCTGGAGATGTTTCAGGACAAGACTTTTTCTCTTCTAACAATGGAGACGTTTCAGGGAAAGACTTTTTCTCCTCTAACAACGGAGACGTTTCAGGGCAAGACTTTTTCTCCTCCACTCCTGGAGACGTTTCAGGGCAAGACTCTTTCTCTTCTACTCCTGGAGTTGTTTCAGGGCAAGACTTTTTCTCTTCTAACAATGGAGACGTTTCAGGGCAAGACTTTTTCTCTTCTCATACTGGAGACGCTTCAAGGCAAGAGTTTCCCTTCTCAACCCCCGCCGCAGATCAGCTTCTTGTACTTTCCCGCCTAGTGGCTCAGTCTGGGGGACCTGACGGGGTGTTAGAAGACCTCTCCAGTACAGCTTCGCCGCCTGTGACGACTCCCACAACTCCCTCTGGCGTCACAAATACTCAAGAATCCGTTCGTGACCCCAACTCTAACACTGATCAGACTCAAATTAGAGAACATCAAGAATTCACACAAGACCCATCGTCCCTCACCACTCTCATGTTTACTGGTCAAGATTCTGATATTCAGCCGCCAGTGGATGGGGAGGCAGTTGTCACCGTGGATGCAGCTCCATATGTCACCAACTCTGACAAAAGAACTGGAGATTCCCAGAGTTTTAATATGAACCAAGTACCTGAACTAATGAACAACTTCTTACAGTCTTTCACGAGTCCACAAACGTCAAATGACTGGCAGCAGACACAGCCATTTCAGGTTTACTCCCAACAAACAAATGCTCTTCAGTTTCCCGAGTTAATGCCACAGTCAGACGACAACCAACAATCTGGCATCACCGGAGGTCCTGCGTCAGCATTCGTCGATACAAGTCTTTTGGACGGAATTTTGTCTCCGTACTCCGGCCCACACGACTCCTCGCTTCAACAGATGTCCTACCCAATCCTTAACGTGCCTTACTTCCTATCCCAAATCCCCAGCTTGCCCAGTGTGCCAGAGGGTTACCTACCACTGTTCCTCTTCCCAATGCCAAATCTGCTGGAGCTTCAGCAGGGAGGTCTCGTTCCCACTCCTCCACCTCTAGCATCCAACACCATCTCATCCTTCCAGAGTTCTGGCAGTCAGGAGCCTCCTGTTAGAAGGTTGGCGACATCTGGTGGAATATTCTTGTCCCCACTCACACCTCCCAGCACCTGTTTCCCTGCATGAAACGGCACCATTGTAGCTTGACACCTTCCTAACATTAACTATGTATGATAATATTCTGCATCACTATCACGATCACAAATGAATTTAAAATATGAGTCATGTATTTGTTATCAGTAGGGATCCATTAGACATATTTATAACTCAGTGACTTCCTTACAGCGATCTCTTGGAAGACATATTGGTGATCGGCACCACAGGACCCGAGGTTGAGGAAGTCATACACACCTCACCTGCAGATGTTCCTGAGCTTGTGCTTAACACATTGGTTAATGACCTTGTTGAGCCGACTGTCCAGGCTGTCTTGGAGTCTGAAGTGACCACGATACAAGAACCAGTTACTACTGAAGCAGAAGAAGTACTGACAATTAGTGTGGCAGAAGTACCAGTGGCGGAAGAAGAGTTCCAGCTTGCTGACATAGACCTGAGACAGTCGGACGCTGTACAGGAAGTGGTCACAAATGTTGTCCCTCAGGTGAACGTGATCGATGGAGGCGTCGGACTCATTAGTCTTGGTGACCCAGAGTTTATTGATCTGTCAGTTGGGGAGCCGCAGGAGGGCACAGTCCTGGACATCTCTCAGCCTGGTGTGTTGTCAGTCTCACAGCCCGACCTCGGAGTGGCGGTAGATCAGAGGTAAGTGTTATGTGTTTAAAGCATCACTCGCCCCCTGAGATACCAGAGAGGTTTAATGCACAGTGCAAGTGATCATTAACGACTGAGCACTCACCCCCTCTTAACTATAAAATGGTGTTCTCCCCGTGCACTCTACCCCTCACCTCCCTTACACACACCACCTGCACTGTACCTACACCACACACCTCCTAACACCATGCAAGGTACACACTGGAGATAATGCTACCACCACCACACAGTCCACACCTAATAAAGACACCATCAAACATGTCCATTGGTGTGATCACGACACACAAGAACCTCCAACACCCAACAGTGACACCAGCCAGTCACTGCTCATAATCTAGTGTCCTCTGATGCTGTTTGACGGCACAGGTGGAGGATAGTTAAGGCCATCATGCTTAGAGTAACACAAGGCTGATATAGGCCAATGGGCAGGACTGTTCTTGGCTGTGTGGTAACTCACACCAATGGTCGCTTGATAACACCACCTCCTCCCTCCCAGTATAACACAACACTAGTGATGCATGGTTCACCAAGTTGTTGTTGTATCTGTAGAGTAAATAATAATAATTGACAGCAGCTAAACGTGATGATGTTGATGAGGTAAAGTTTTCAATAAGAGCATGATGATAACTGTGAGGCAGTGTTTGTTTACCTTCACAATACGAGACAAGTTGCATGTCTCTCTGCATGAGAAGAACTCAAATGGTCAGGTCACAAGCAAGTTAGTCCAGGTCTTAGCCTCAAACTCTCTCAGGTACATAACATCTCAAGTGTTGAACATGTTGAGGATCACATCTAAGGTGAAGTAAGCACTCCAAAATATTCCTTCACTCGAGAAAGAAATAAACACAAAGAAAATAGTTGATAATTTTTGAAATGTCGATGTTTTACCGGACACTTTTACCGGACACAAACAGTACAGCAGAGACGAGGACCCAAGAGACCAGGATTATGTTTCTCTTTATCTCTCTTGTTAGTCACGTAAACCCAACACCAACACTAAACTACAATATACTTTAAACTCTTTAAAATATCAGCTTAAATATTTATAACAAAGAGTCAACAAGACTTCGCTCACAACCAGTATTAGTTTGAGCGACACAAGACAGCAAACACAGCTTAATGAACTAATTCACATTGACAAGAGTTAAGATGGATTAAAAATAAACTAATCACTAGGTTTAAAAGTATGAAACTTGAGTACAGTACAGACAGTTGACTGTAGTAGAAGAACTTGCTTGAGGCCTGGAGAGTAGACTCAAGTGTGTGGTGGCAGAGCAGCAAGATATGATACGCATGTTAATGGGAGCGTTGCATGTTACCCTCACAGCCAACTGACGGTGAATCAGCCTGACGCTACTGGTGACGCCATCCTCGACGCTCCATACAACGCCGTTTCCCAGACCTCCCAATTCCTTTCCCAGGTCGATACCAGCTCTCAGGTTAAGGGCGCAGGTGGTCTGCAGGTGGTAGCGGCGCCCTCATTGTCCCCGCGAGTCGTTGATGGTGAGCTGAAGGTGGTGGATGTAGGTTCTCCTCAGTTCGTGGGGTCGAGTCAGGGCACAATTGGTGGCAGTTCGCTGGTGTCAGTGAGTGAGGCACAGCTGATTTCCGTGTCACAGCCCGAGAGTTTGTCTGTCTCGCAGCCTGTGTTTGTGGCTGTTAATCCTCCACAATCACTAGGAGGCTCCTCACAGTCCCAGGAGGGCCCCCAGTCCACTCGCTTCACTTCAGGCAGCCAGGACACACGTTATACTGACGGTGGTTCATCTGTGTCCCAGGGTGTGTCTTTATTCCAGACATCCTCTCAGGGCCAGCCGGGTCAGTCTCAAGTAGTGTCACTGAGTAACCCTGAGGTACAGAGTGTAGGAGACCCACAGACTGTGTTAGTGTCGCAGCCACAACTTGTTGCCGGACAACTGCCTCAAGGAATAGTGGAAGCTGATGTCAACATTTACCCTGGAGTGTCCCTGTTCCAGACTTCCTCCCAGGGACAGTCACCTGGAGGCGCCTCACAGTCCCAGCAACAACTCCAGTTCACTGGGTTCACTTCAGGCAGCCAGGACACACGTTATACTGACGCTGGTTCATCTGTGTCCCCGGGAGTGCCCATATTCCAGTCATCCTCCCAGGGCCAGCCGGGTCAGTCTCAAGTAGTGAGTTTGAGTAATCCTCAGGTACAGAGTGTAGGAGACCCACAGACTGTGTTAGTGTCTCAGCCACAAGTTGTCGCCGGAACTCCTCAGGTGATAGGAGAGCCAGGTGCTTTTGAGGTTCATGGGGGATCTAGTGGTCAAAATATAGAGTCGGTCTTCTTGAGGACTAATCAGGAGTCAAGTGGTGAGTCTCAGTTTGTGTCGGTGCCAGGACCTGTCTTACCGACTATCGAACAGTTGCAGCCTGTGGCCTTCTCCCAGCAACAGTTCAACAGTTTCGATCAAACACTATTTGAGGGATCTCAACAATCGTCTCGGGGGTCGTCAAGTTCTCTCCAAAGCGATGATTCTATCGTACAAGGGAACCTTGCACAGTCTTACGTACCTTCTGAAGAACAATCTCAGAGTATTGGAAATGCTCAGTTCAGTACCGACGGCTTTACACAACAGTTCTCTCAGGGATCATCATCCGGCGGGTCTGTGGTATCAGGTGAGCTCGTCGGGTCTCAACTTTCTGATCAGTATTTCGACAATTTTCCGTCACTACAATTCTCACAACAGTCGTCTGGCTCTTTCCAAGATGACGGATCTATTGTGTCAGGGATCCTAGATGCGTCCTACATTCCTCCGAGGTCTGAAATTACTCAATTCAACAACGTCTCACCACAACAGTTCTCTCAGGGGTCCTCGTCCGGCGGGTCTGTGGTATCAGGTGACTTCGTCGGGTCACTCATTGGTCAGAATTATGATAGTTTCCAGTTCAACACTAACGAGGACTCACAACAAACGTTCCAGGGATCCTCCTCGTCTGGCGGGTCTGTGGTACAAGGTAATCTAGTTGGTCAAAACTTCGACAATATCCCGACACAGCAGTTTTCACAGCAAGCCTCGTCTAGCTTCTTTCAAAATGAACGTTCTGTAGAGGGGGATAACGTCGTTGGGTCACTTAGTCCGGTTCAGAATTTCCAAAGTTTCGAGTACATCAGTAATGATGGCTCTGAGCAGACCTCTCCGGGGTTGTCGTCCAACTTGTTCCAGGACGGCGGTGCTTCTGTTGTGCCTGGAACACTTGATGGGTCGCTGCAGGAACCACCGAGATTTGAAGACTTTGTATCTAACAATCCTCAGCAGTTTTCTCAGGGATCTTCACCTGGGTCCTTCCACAGCGGCGGGTCTGGGGTCTTTATCCAAGGGGAGCCACAGTTGGTGGGTGAGGTTCAGGTGGACCAGACAGGGTTTGGGTCGCTCCCTTCCTTCTCCGTTGCACAGCCTGAATTATTGGAGTCTACCTTCTCTTCGGCCGCGAGCCAGGACGCCCCAGGCATCCCTCTGGCCTCAGCCTCGCCACAGGTGAAGACTGCAGACATGGGCTCCCTACCACTAGCAGATTCCTCCCTAATTTCCTCTTCCTCTCCCTCATTCCCTCCTTTCCCTGGAAACTCTGACACCATCAATGCACCGCTCAAGTAAGTGTGACCTCGACTTGACTCTTGGTATGTATGCCCAGCTGGGGACACAGTACACCCATGGGTCCTTATCACTACCAAACACAGTTGTTGTTTTGACCAGACGACACAAGTGGACGGCGTTCATGTTACTACCCAACTGTTCACCATAACAACACCGCCCTGTTATAAGTGTCCTGCACCTTCCTATATCACTCCAGTATATTGACCAGTCTCTTATATCACTCCAGTATATTGATCAGTCCCTTATATCACTCCAGTATATTGATCAGTCTCTTATATCACTCCAGTATATTGATCAGTCTCTTATATCACTCCAGTATATTGATCAGTCTCTTATATCACTCCAGTATATTGATCAGTCCCTTATATCACTCCAGTATATTGATCAGTCTCTTATATCACTCCAGTATATTGATCAGTCTCTTATATCACTCCAGTATATTGATCAGTCCCTTATATCACTCCAGTATATTGATCAGTCCCTTATATCACTCCAGTATATTGATCAGTCCCTTATATCACTCCAGTATATTGATCAGTCTCTTATATCACTCCAGTATATTGATCAGTCTCTTATATCACTCCAGTATATTGATCAGTCCCTTATATCACTCCAGTATATTGATCAGTCTCTTATATCACTCCAGTATATTGATCAGTCTCTTATATCACTCCAGTATATTGATCAGTCTCTTATATCACTCCAGTATATTGATCAGTCCCTTATATCACTCCAGTATATTGATCAGTCTCTTATATCACTCCAGTATATTGATCAGTCTCTTATATCACTCCAGTATATTGATCAGTCTCTTATATCACTCCAGTATATTGATCAGTCTCTTATATCACTCCAGTATATTGATCAGTCTCTTATATCACTCCAGTATATTGATCAGTCTCTTATATCACTCCAGTATATTGATCAGTCCCTTACATCACTCCAGTTTATTGATCAGTCTCTTATATCACTCCAGTATATTGATCAGTCCCTTATATCACTCCAGAATATTGATCAGTCTCTTATATCACTCCAGTATATTGATCAGTCCCTTATATCACTCCAGTATATTGATCAGTCTCTTATATCACTCCAGTATATTGATCAGTCCCTTATATCACTCCAGTATATTGATCAGTCTCTTATATCACTCCAGTATATTGATCAGTCTCTTATATCACTCCAGTATATTGATCAGTCTCTTACATCACTCCAGTATATTGATCAGTCTCTTATATCACTCCAGTATATTGATCAGTCCCTTATATCACTCCAGTATATTGATCAGTCCCTTATATCACTCCAGTATATTGATCAGTCTCTTACATCACTCCAGTATATTGATCAGTCCCTTATATCACTCCAGTATATTGATCAGTCTCTTACATCACTCCAGTATATTGATCAGTCTCTTATATCACTCCAGTATATTGATCAGTCTCTTATATCACTCCAGTATATTGATCAGTCCCTTATATCACTCCAGTATATTGATCAGTCTCTTACATCACTCCAGTATATTGATCAGTCCCTTATATCACTCCAGTATATTGATCAGTCCCTTATATCACTCCAGTATATTGATCAGTCTCTTATATCACTCCAGTATATTGATCAGTCCCTTATATCACTCCAGTATATTGATCAGTCTCTTATATCACTCCAGTATATTGATCAGTCTCTTATATCACTCCAGTATATTGATCAGTCTCTTATATCACTCCAGTATATTGATCAGTCTCTTATATCACTCCAGTATATTTATCAGTCCCTTATATCACTCCAGTATATTGATCAGTCTCTTATATCACTCCAGTATATTGATCAGCTTCTTGGGTTACACACATTATCGTACCCACTTTGTACTACTCTCTCCCTCTATGTAATGAAGCCTAAAGCAGGAGAAGGAGGAGTATGTAGTGACTAACGTGGTGGTGTGGTGTCTCCCCTACAGCACTGTAGACCAGTTCGTGTTCCCCGCCCCAGCACCACAACCCAACCCTCTGTGAGTACCGTACTGCTGGCACCTCTCTTGTGCCCAACTTAAAATAAACACGTTCTCTTCCAAACTTAGAATAATTATGTTTTCTTTCCAACTTAGAATAAACACGTTTTCCCCCTAACTTATAAAAAATGTTTTCTTCCTAACTTAAAATAGATGTTTTCTTCCAAACTTAGAATAAATATGACTGACGGACTCTTTATCTCCTCAGAACCTTCAATGTGGACGTGACGAGCCAAGTCCAGGACCAACAGGGGTACATCACTCCTCACTCTGAGTAAGTATCTCCCTCCATCCCTCACCACATCCCTCCCATCGGCCGTTCCTCCCTTCCTCCTGTGCCTCAACCTTCACTCTCGCCTTCTTGTTATTTTTGTTTTCCGTTTTATTAATAACAAAAACAATAACAAAAGGTTAATTATTATTATTATTATCATCATCAAAGTTACATCAGTCACACTTCACTAGAGAGACGATAACTGTGAGGCGTCACACGTCAAGTGTCACTCGGTAATAACCCAAGTTTCTGCCACACTTAGGTCTCCTCTCTCACGTTACCTGGTCAAAAGTAATTAGTTACCTTAGTTACTACATATATGACCTTATTACCTGTCTTTTAGGTGATTACTGGCCTTCATTAATTATGTATGATTATATATGTTTGTTTTTGTATTCTCATGTTCAGGTATGTATACAGTATTGTAAACTCACATTGATAGATTTATAGACATTTTTTATTAGAGGAGAGTAACTATGCCTCACTGACAGCCTCCTGAGGTGAGTGTATTGAGCAGGAGGAGGAGTCAGTGAGGTACGGACACTGTTCTGAGACAAGACCCAAACAGGCTGTGCAGACTAGCAGTGCCCGGTCGTGCCCAGACTAGGAGCTGCACAAATAAGTTTACAGGTCTGTGTGTGACCGACACTTGCCCATTTGACAAGTTAATATTTTGAGAGGAATAAACTTGACGGGAATTTGTCAGGAGCTGTGACCTGTCTCACTGTACAGTACGTGTTTAACTCTGCCTCACTGTACAGTACGTGTTTAACTCAGGAGGTCCATCAACATGACAAGTGTTAACACCACTGACACCAGCATATAGGGGAGGGGAGAGTGTGACTTGAGGTGACAAGTGTTGACCCGACAATAGTTACCGCCACTGACACAATTTACATGGACACGAGTGATCTGTGTGTTGATAAACACTAATTTGAATCTTTTAAGATGTTTATTTAACTTTTTCATGAATAAATCGGGCTTAAATTTCCTCAAAAAATTGTCAGGACAAGTAAATGTTGTCCATAATCTGCACAGCCTGAGTTGGGTTTAGCCACGAGACTCAACACTCCCGTGTAGACCAAGTAGCTGTTGTTGCCTCATAACAAACCCGACGTAGGTAACAGGCATGCTGGTTGTTGACACCTGTACATAGACAAGTAGTTGTATTATTATTAACCTTGTGGCTGCGGGAGGTTTACCTAGGCTGAATAAAATCGTCTGACGGCGGCCAGTAAGTGTGGGAGTCTCGTCAACAGGGTAAACATATGACCATTGGTCGACATGATGTGTTGTTGACTATTTCCTGGTGTTGTGTTGTAGCTCCGTCAGTTGTGTAGTGGAGGTGTAGTGTTGTAGCTCCGTCAGTTGTGTAGTGGAGGTGTAGTGTTGTAGCTCCGTCAGTTGTGTAGTGGAGGTGTAGTGTTGTAGCTCCGTCAGTTGTGTAGTGGAGGTGTTGTGTTGTAGCTCCGTCAGTTGTGTAGTGGAGGTGTTGTGTTGCAGCTCCGTCAGTTGTGTAGTGGAGGTGTAGTGTTGTAGCTCCGTCAGTTGTGTAGTGGAGGTGTTGTGTTGCAGCTCCGTCAGTTGTGTAGTGGAGGTGTAGTGTTGTAGCTCCGTCAGTTGTGTAGTGGAGGTGTTGTGTTGCAGCTCCGTCAGTTGTGTAGTGGAGGTGTAGTGTTGTAGCTCCGTCAGTTGTGTAGTGGAGGTGTAGTGTTGTAGCTCCGTCAGTTGTGTAGTGGAGGTGTAGTGTTGTAGCTCCGTCAGTTGTGTAGTGGAGGTGTAGTGTTGTAGCTCCGTCAGTTGTGTAGTGGAGGTGTAGTGTTGTAGCTCCGTCAGTTGTGTAGTGGAGGTGTAGTGTTGTAGCTCCGTCAGTTGTGTAGTGGAGGTGTAGTGTTGTAGCTCCGTCAGTTGTGTAGTGGAGGTGTAGTGTTGTAGCTCCGTCAGTTGTGTAGTGGAGGTGTTGTGTTGTAGCTCCGTCAGTTGTGTAGTGGAGGTGTTGTGTTGCAGCTCCGTCAGTTGTGTAGTGGAGGTGTAGTGTTGTAGCTCCGTCAGTTGTGTAGTGGAGGTGTTGTGTTGCAGCTCCGTCAGTTGTGTAGTGGAGGTGTAGTGTTGTAGCTCCGTCAGTTGTGTAGTGGAGGTGTTGTGTTGCAGCTCCGTCAGTTGTGTAGTGGAGGTGTAGTGTTGTAGCTCCGTCAGTTGTGTAGTGGAGGTGTAGTGTTGTAGCTCCGTCAGTTGTGGAGGTGTAGTGTTGTAGCTCCGTCAGTTGTGTAGTGGAGGTGTTGTGTTGCAGCTCCGTCAGTTGTGTAGTGGAGGTGTAGTGTTGTAGCTCCGTCAGTTGTGTAGTGGAGGTGTTGTGTTGCAGCTCCGTCAGTTGTGTAGTGGAGGTGTTGTGTTGTAGCTCCGTCAGTTGTATGAGGAGCACCTGAGGTCCTCCACAGGCCATCACTCGACCTATCATACTGGTGTTTATGGTCACAGTACAGACACCCGGCTCTCCGTCTTCGTGTACACACACACACTTCCTGCTGCAGTGGCGTCTTCAATAACTGGCTAACTTACTGACTCATCCTGATCTCAAGAGTTAAGAGGTTTGAGGCCATAACAACCTTGGTCATTACCAGGAAGACAAATAGCCTGGTTTCATCTTTGCAGGAGCACAACTAAGCCTCCCTCAAGCAGTGTCCCCTGCAGCAGCAGCTCTATACACCAGGGCGCCTATACTGTACTGTACTACTTCAGGAGCTTCTCGTGAAGGAGTACTTCCCCAGAGGCTCCTTCCTTGACTACCTCTTCCGCGGCGTACAACAGGTCACCACAACGCCCTTAGTTGAGGAGTTATGGCGTCCTTGTCTAGTTGAGATAACTTCTAGGACTCAACCTCTCACAGTCCCATGATAGAGGCACGTCCTTCTGCACGCACTCTTCCTCTCCACTCGCCTCGTCACCGCAGCTCTATGGGAACTCTTCTCTTGAGTGTTTCTCACCATCGTTCTCAGTCAATCATGTGGGCACTTTTCTCTGTTTGTTCCCACCTTTACTCTCCCTCTCCAGCACTAGTCCTCTCCACATGTGATATCTCTTGTTGGTGGCTCTCAAAAGTTGTTCCACACTGCAAGCGAGGACAACTACCCTCTCTTGAGTTGATACAGAAGTTATTGTGATCTGTTTACTTAGTGACGATGAATATAGAGGAGTCATCGATGGTTATCATCTTGCTCGCTTTACAGTCATTTAGATCATAATTCCCAGGTGCCGCCTCTTCCTTATCTTAACCAAGTGTACCTGGGGAACTGTGGGCCTTTAGTACCTAGTTGGTGTTCCAGCACGGCATGATACCTTACGCTTTTCTCTTGTTTCTGACTATGATGTCTCCTGTCAGCTCTACTAGACTGCACGCTGTCTGCCACTAACTATAAAAGGTTAAATAAGTAGTCACCTCTATCTTGGTGAAGTAGTTGTAGCGCTGTAACCCCTGCAGGTATAGTTGTAGTGCACTTACAGACACATGCATGCTAACGAAATACCATCACATCGGCTGCTGATGCCGTCTCATCGTCTTTCCAGCTCTCTACGTGACGCTTCAAACCCTCGTAATATCATTCAAGCTTCTGCCAATACTGCTTCCAGCTTGGATAGCTCCCAGGCCTTTAACTCAGTAGCCAGCCAGTCCTCTGTTAGTCAGTCGAAAAGTATTACCAGCAGCCAGTTTGGGTCGTCGCGTCGTAACCCGCCATCAGAGAACTCTCCTCTACATAACTTCCGCCCCTTCGCTAATGATGAGTCGGGCTTCGAGTATTCTGCTCCTGGACAAAGGGTTCAGATTTCTTTCGGTCCTCGCTCACGGAAGAACAGACTCAGATCCTTCAGCTTTGCCAAAGGCAACTCTGACAACAGTACCTCTGACAACAGTACCTCTGACAACAGTGCCTCTGACAAGCCCCGGCCAGCACGAGGGACAGGCAGGGCCTTGCTGGGAGGTGGTCTTGGTAACTCCCTCGACCCTAGAAGTAGGTCTCGGGCGCCATTGCTCAACACCAAGTCTACGACATCAGATGAAACACCTTCAAGGTTCAGTATCGCGAATCCTGTAAAGTCTACTACCGAGGAGGCCGCCATAACCACTGCCACGCCACCGACTACCACTGCCACACCACCCACTACCACCACGACCACAACCACTACTATCACCATCACCACTACTCCATCGATTGAGACCTCTACAACAATCTTTGACTCAGGCACCACAGACACCACCACCACCAGCTCTCGAGATCTACCACGCAGACGTTTCCGGCCTATTCCACGTCGACGAATTATTTCGTCTTCGTCTTCTTCCTCCAAAGACGGCCGCCGGCACTCTGGGCTCTTTTCTGTCAGGCACCGTGGCACTCCCAGGCACCGCCCCAGCGTCTCCGTAATACTTGACCAAGACAGAAATAACGAGAATGATTTTATAAAAGAAAAAGATGATGAAAAACACGAGTTGAGAGGTGAGGAGTTAAAGGAGGAGGTCGTCCCTCTCATCCAGGAAGAGAAGGTAGAGAAGGGGCAGACCCCGCTGGAGGCCCACAAGTAAGTATGACTCGTCTAGTGACGCTCTGACTGCTGCAGGTATGACATCTTTGGGTAACTCACGACTCATAGACGAAAACATAGTCAACTAAAAATGGATATTGACATAAACATTGACCAAATACTGAAGGATGAATAATAACAATAAACAATATTAAAGAAATAACTATTTTTGTCAGTAGGATGTAAGTTAATTTGTTTAAGCCATTGTAGTCAGAGAAAATATAATTTTGTTTTACTTTCAGTAACACAGTCGGCAGTGTGGATGGGAGAGGTTCGGGCAAGTCCATCTCCGACGGCCAGCCTCAGAGGAACAACTTGGGCTTTGTGTTCCCCCAAAGACGTGACTCAATCCTGCCCTTCGGCACTCGCCTTACTCACAGAAGACCCAATTCCCCCCTTACTAACTCCTTCACTGGTAATTAACTCCCTGCTTACTGCCACAGTGCTCACATGACCTGTTGTGACCTGACTGCTTGCTTGTGTGACCCTCAGACACCATTATTGACCTGCACCATTGACCTGATTGTCTAATTTATAAGGTAATAACCACGCTTACTCACCCTGCCGACCTTGTTACAGGTCCCCTCCCACTAACCTCTGGCCCTAACCTCCCCCCGACGCTGTCCCTGATGACTCTCACTAACTCCCAGGACCTGACCACCTCTCCCACGACCCTCGCTGAGACTCCTTCACCAGTCGTCGTCTTCAGCACCCAGACTCCGGCGTTTAACACGCCCCCACCTCAGGCATCATTCAAAGCACCAAATACTCTGAACTTTTTCAACGCGCCCACAACTACGCCCCCACCCGTCGTGTTCTTCAGCACACAACCTCCAGTATTCAATGTACCTTCAGCTGGGAACACTTTCAGAGCGCCCTCACCTCAGGTTCCTTCACAAGAATCCACGTCGTTCAACCCCTCCCCACCTCTGTCTCCCTTCAACATGATCCCCGTTATACTTCCTGTCAATATGGTCCCCGTCGTAGCTCCCCTCAACCTGCCCTTTGTGGTGGCTCCCGTCAACCCTCAGCCCACAATAGATCCCAACAACCCCCCCACCCCACCCAGCGAGTCTCTCAAGCCTCCTCTTAACTTCCCCTCTCACCAGTCCACAGTAGCACCCCGCCTTCAACGACTCTTCCCCAGTCGTCAGCTGACCAACAGCTTCACCCTCCAACATAACAGTCAATCGTCGTCATCACAGTCGTGGCGGGGACAGTCAAGTAGCACCAGCACGTCCCAACTCCCTGGTGGTGTGGGGGTCCTGCAGCAGCTACGTCAGGCACAAAGTAGCAACACACAAGAAAAGTCTACCTCCTCCTCCTCTTCGTTCTCAACTAACAGCCTCGCCCAGCCGCTGGATAATGAAACTCCCGCCACATTGACGGGTCAGGAGGTCATGACTCAGCCCTCTCTGACCCCCTTCAATCCCCCGGCTTTAAGAAACTCCTTCGTGGGGATAACCTCAAGAAAACCTTCCTCTACCAAGTCCCCCTTGACGACCCCGGGGCCCTCTAGGGACAGAGGGAGGCAGTTATTGTCTCCAAGGCGTCGTCCGACACTTCGTCGCCCCTTGACGCCCATCACGCGACCCAGATCACAGGTTGTGCAGACGCCCGTGTCCGACGAGTACATCAAGGCCTTCCCTGAAGTTGCGGCGCCTGAGGGCTTCCCCGGCGAGGACCCCGAGGAAGACACCATAAAGGAAGCCATCTTCGAGCTCCAGCGTCTCAACTAACATGAGCCACACAGGGATCCTCTCACTCTGTACATAGCCCCTATTTATCCCCTTCACTATACTATAAGTTTGTTAAGTGGTGTGTTTACAAAGACTGCCAGTCCCGTGACTCACAACAAGTTTAGTCTTGTGGGAATCCTTCGCTCAACAACACAACCTCTATTTATTATTTTAGAACTCGTGTATTTTTAGTCCTTGTTGGTTATATCATACATAATGAAAACTAAATCAAAATATTTCAGTACTGTTCAGACACCATTTGGTTGGCGACGCTGAGGATGTAGAGAGACTAATAGTAATTCTTGTTCTAAGTCAGAATCATAGTAGATTTATTACTGTATGAGCCGGTGTTTGAACGATAAGTTTTGTGATAGTCTCAACCTTGTGTGTCCCCAACCTTAAATTACCATAATGCATTTGGCTGCCTCTACTCTGCAACATGGTGGAGAGGAGGCGGGCAGGCAGGCACACCTCACCTTTGTCTCATGAACTAGATGTTAACAGTTGTACTGCAGGCCAGTCCAACTTTACAGTTGTCTGTGTAAGACATTTTTTGTAAATAAAGTACAAAATATATTTTGTTTTGTTGTTTAATATAAAACCTAATCTATGTCACCAAGAGAAACACACACACACACACACACACACACAACTGCTTTCACCATCGTATGTTCCTCAACAAGATCTGAGTGACGCAGCCAACACCAGGGAGAGAGATAAAACTGGACCAGAACTAAAGTTACACCCAGTACAAGCCACAGCTCATCCTGCACCATATCGCCTCTATGTTGTTATGTTATGTTTCTATGTTATTAATGAGCATCAACAACGAAAGTCTTTAAGCGCGTAGCAGGGTCAGTAATACACTTGTCCAATAACGATAAAAAATTGAAGAGGGATAGAACTGTGCTTTTCGCCACTATGCCGAACAGACTGCAGGCGGTGATTGAGAAGAGGGCGAGTGGACACACTACTAATATGGTAAGGAATATAATATATATCATACCTTGCAAAACAACAATAGATTCTATCCCGTCAGATATAGACAGACAGAGAGACAGACAGACAGATATAGGTAGAAAGACAGACCAATACAGATAGACATAGAATAGCGTATAAGTCCCAACGGAGAGAAGAAACTGAATTAATATAGACTGAATGCGAAAAGGACTTGGGTGTGTATGTTGACAATGAACTAAAGTTCTCGGGCCATTGTGAGAAGGCGAATCAACAACTAAACTATTAGGTCTTATAAGAAGGACGTTCAGATATTTACACGGACCGTCCATCGCAACGATCTTCAAAGAGTGAGGTGCTTCCCCATCTGGAGTACTGTCACCCCGTCTGGTCCCCGAGATATGCTAGGGACTGTCAATTGACTGAAAATGTCCAAAGGAGGGCCATCAGACTGGTGCCTGCACTTCAGCACCTCAGCTACCCGGAGAGATTAGAGTGCCTGCAACTGCCTAGCTTATACCACAGACGGGCAAGGGGTGACCGAAATGAGGTGTAAAACGTCACTGAGAGCACTACTCAGTCGAGTGTCCATACCAGGAGCTGGCGGACGCTCGCCCCACGAGGGGTCACAGCTCAAGGTTGAAGAAGCCACAAGTCCAGAAAACTGTGAGGGCAAAGTTTTTCGGAGTGAGAATTGTGAACTCGTGGAACAATCTGCTAGAGTGTTGTGGCGGAACCGAGAGTGAGCTGTTTCAAGACCAGGCCTTGGCCAACACTGGAGCAGGTTCAGATACATTCAGGAGCCAGTGCATGCCCAGTACTTGCTAACAGAGACGTGGCCGACAGCCCAAGCGGCTAACGAGCCAATCAGTGGCGAAGAGGATAAAAGTAAATGTAAAAAGTAATCGAAACGACATGACGCAATATTATATATGACAGACAGACAGGTAGACAAACTGACAGAGGATTTTATATAAAAATTTTGTGACAGAGGCTATGATACACGGCCCATGTTGACGGTAAGGACACTGACGACGGCAACTACAGTAGGCAGATGCAACAAGGACTTCTGGTATTGGCGAAACTGTGGTCAACCGTGTTTTGTCTTTATCATCTAACATCTGGAGAGACAGGTTGTGGTTGAGCAGCCTTGACACAAATATATGATTATAAGATAGTGTAGTTCGCTTTACATGGTGGACAAATGCGTCTCCAGTGGGTAGTAGGCTCTTGAGTTTGTTCAGGTCTCCGTTTTGGAATTTTTTCGGAGAATCGGGCAACAAATGAAAAGGTTTACATTAATAGTGTTTAGATGAATTGTGTAGCGAATAAAAATTACGAATTAAAATTATAGTCATACTCAACACGCTTACGCCATCGCTTTACTGAATATATAAACAAATAATTTCCATATTCACCGCCTAAATGGACGAACAACCTCTGGTGGTAGAGGATTCCTCATAAATTACCCATATTTGTCAATCTGAATGTAAAACATAAATAAAGAGGAAATATCAGCATTCATAGGCAGATTACGTATTTAACATCTTAATCTGCCCACCATTCCGAGGTTGTTTCATGCCATTCCGCCTCAACCCACCACTGTCCCATGTGTAAAGGCATTCAAGTAACGTTTATAAACAAAATCCCCACAACCACTAATAGTCTAGTGGCGTCTCAACATTTTACCAAAACAAAAGGAATGATTATACACACCAGGGTCAACATGGTTCGCTAACAGTAGTAAACATGATGACCCCAAGTCTCTGTCAACTACCAGGCATCTATTGTCTTAACTGTCAACAAACAATTAACCAACCCAAACTCGGGTCTCGGAAAACGTGCCTTCGGGTACATTGAATTCAGTAATCACGTCGACTAGCTAGCTGTGGCCTCCGCCAGTCGGTATCCTGATGTTGTTTACAAAAATAACCCAGTACATCACACAAGAATATTTCTCAGTATCATATAAACGTTACTGGACCTCTTACCTTGTATTTCTTGACGCTGGCTCTGTAAACTTAGTCTCCATTGGACCTGCAGGACAAAATTGTAGGCATGTCACTGTCAACTTGCACCTCACGGACTCACAGCCTCACCCTCCTCCTGAGGCTGTCCTGGCTCCTGGCTTTAAATGGCTGACGACTCGCGAGGTATCATAAGGTTCGAAACTTCGAAATCCGAGTGTCACGAATCACGGTTCGAACTTCTCAACAAGACATCGCGTTATCAAAGTCCAATAAAATATTCAGAGCAGAGCCTGTTTTCAAAAATCACAAGTTGGAATTAGTGTAATGGCTATATTTTCATTGCTGAGTATGAATATGATAAGCATTTCTTTGGCAAATGCTTCGGTTGGTTGATAATTAGGCCCCTAAGGACGGACTACTTCGTCAGAGTTCGTCTTTCTGTGTAGTGAAACGGCTGAGCGGCCACGTGTGACTTGGTCCAAGCTAAGGAAACTATATACTTTCCTTGGTCCAAGCCAAGTCTGACGTGCACAAGAAAAGTTCAAATTACACCATGCCGCTTCTAGAAAGTTGTTTTCATTTGTACCAGATATCAAAGTAAGTGCTCTCTGTTTAAGTCAAGGGTGGAGCCTCTCGGCGAGGAGTAGGGTAGGTTTAATTTAAACAGCCCCATATAATATATATATATATATATATATATATATATATATATATATATATATATATATATATATATATATATATATATATATATATATATATATATATATATATATGCAAGTAAATCACTGTGGGTGCGCGTGATCTAGGTATATGCTGATAACCACCAGGAAAGAAGAAAACACGAAGTTCCCAAGCGCTTTCGTGTAATTCACATCTTCAGGGGTGAGTACAGACTAGAGAGAGAAATACAAATCAAGGTGTATATATACAGGGGAGGGTGAGACCAGGTCCACAATGGTCAGGTATTAGGTAAAGCGCTTGGGAACTTCGTGTTTTCTTCTTTCCTTGTGGTTATCAGCATATATATACAGTATATATATATATATATATATATATATATATATATATATATATATATATATATATATATATATATCATTACTATGAGATTGTTTTTCTGATCCAAATTTGCGGAAAAAATGTAATAAATTCGACTAAATTGCATAAATATATAATATAATATACGGTATATGAAATATGCAATATACTTTAAGAAATATTCAAAATATATTATGAAAACGATCAAATTCCTGAGGATTTCTTCTAACAATGGAAAGTTAAGATAGCATTGTAAGTAAAGTTAGATACTTAAGAGTGTAAAATTTAGAAATTACAGTAGAAATTATTCAGACGAAAATCCAAAGGCATTAATCAAAATATATTATCTTATCACCAAGAATCACGCCTTCACAGTTGACAAGGTGACTGGGCAGAATCTAGTGAGGCATCCAAAGCTGCCTTAGCCAATAAACACATTGAACTAGTCATTAATGAGTGATTAATTTTCACCTTTTATTTAGTATCAGTGGTTCCAAATACAATAGAGCAAAAAAATATACACTATTTTTTTATGCCAATACAGCATTTCATATAGTAAGAAAACTTCCGACTTTATATTGTAGTGGATTCCTCCCCTACAACCGCCGTGTCGCTGACCAGCCGACCCTCTTCGAATTCCCCAGCGTACGCCTCGTGGCCTAGGTCGGCAACCAGCACCGCCTAACATAGCGGAGGTCAACTATCAACCCACGCCTACCCCTGCTATATAAGACCTCACCCCGCCATGACCTACCTCTTTCTACCTCCAGCCACCAGCAAGCAACACCTCCTCCTCAGCTCCTGTCTGGTGGCCCTTGCTCCCGCCGGCGACCATGGTGACCCTACAAGCTGCCTGTCCTCCTCTGAGCACCCTCACCAACCAGCTCTCACTACATCACGCTTGGACTCACGCTGCCACCCCCCAGCACCAAGCTGCATTGTACATCCAATACAATATGTATACAGAGAGCACATTGTGAGTTTCCTTTCTCCATCCCATCCTGAGTGCGAACCAATACCTCATAACCCCACAAATGGTGCCCCCGGAGATTCGAACTCACACAGGATGGAGGAGAAGCATCCCATAACCCCACAAATAGAAGGCTGGGTGTTCGAGTCACTCCGGGGTCACCATTTGTGGGGTTATGAGATATTGGTTCACACTCAGGATGGGATGGAGAAAGGAAACTCACAATGTGCTCTCTGTATACATATTGTATTGGATGTACAATGCAGCTTGGTGCTGGGGGGTGGCAGCGTGATGTAGTGAGAGCTGGTTGGTGAGGGTGCTCAGAGGAGGACAGGCAGCTTGTAGGGTCGCCATGGTCGCCAGCGGGAGCGAGGGCCACCAGGCAGGAGCGGAGGAGGAGGTGTTGCTTGCTGGTGGCTGTAGGTAGAAAGAAAGAGGTCACGGCGGGGTGAGGTCTTATATAGCAGGGGTAGGCGTGGGTTGATAGTTGACCTCCGCTATGTTAGGCAGCGCTGGTTGCCGACCTAAGCCACGAGGCGCAGGCTGGGGAATTCGAAGAGGGTCAACTGGTCAGCGACACGGCGGTTGTAGGGGAGGAATCCACTACAATACTCCCCCTTCCCTCCAGGCGGTGTAGGAGACTTGCTGTCTGCAGGGTTGCATCCCACATGTGAGACATAACGGCATGGGCATGGATGAGCCGGCCGCTATGAGAGACACTTTGTCTAGATACATGAGATCTGTGGGAGAAGAGAGGAAGAAGGAGGGTTGTGGAGGCGAGGAATGTGGTGCTTCTCTCGTGGCAGGTACAGAGTCCTCAGTAGCGCCTGGTGGGGTGTGTGGGTCCGCGTCAGGAAGAGGGTCCATGACAGCAGCAGGGTGCATGACAGCAGCAGGGTGCAAGACAACAGCAGGGTCCATGACAGCAGCAGGGTGCATGACAGCAGCAGGGTGCAAGACAACAGCGGGGCCCACGACAGCAGCAGGGTCCATGACAGCAGCAGGGTGCAGGACAGTAGCAGAGGGTACCTGAGGGAGAAAAGAGGGGTGTGTGGGTCCGCGTCAGGAGCAGGGGCCGCGTCAGGAGCAGGGGCCACGTCAGGAGCAGGGACCACGTCAGGAGCAGGGGCCACAACAGCAGCAGGGTGCAAGACAGCAGCAGGGGGTACTGCTGGGCCGGGAGCGGCGTCTGAGGCAGGACGGGTGTGTTGGGGTCGGTAGGAAGTGGTGCTTGGGGCAGGAAGAGGAGCGGCTGTCTGCCGATGAGAGCTGCCACTGTGTGGATAAGCCAGTCTTCCATGTTGATTGAAGACTGGGAGAGAGTTCAGTTTCTCCTCCATCCTATGTGAGTTCGAATCTCCGGGGGCACCATTTGTGGGGTTATGAGATATTGGTTCACACTCAGGATGGGATGGAGAAAGGAAACTCACAATGTGCTCTCTGTATACATATTGTATTGGATGTACAATGCAGCTTGGTGCTGGGGGGTGGCAGCGTGAGTCCAAGCGTGGTGTAGGGAGAGCTGGTTGGTGAGGGTGCTCAAAGGAGGACAGGCAGCTTGTAGGGTCACCATGGTCGCTGGCGGGAGCAAGGGCCACCAGGCAGGAGCGGAGGAAGAGGTGTTGCTTGCTGGTGGCTGTAGGAAGAAAGAGGTAGGTCACGGCAGTGTGAGGTCTTATATAGCAGGGGTAGGCGTGGGTTGATAGTTGACCTCCGTTATGTTAGGCGGTGCTGGTTGCCGACCTTGGCCACGAGGCGTACGCTGGGGAATTTGTAGAGGGTCGGCTACTCAGCAACAAACGGCGTTTGTAGGGGAGGAATCCACTACAATATCACTCTTATGTGCCATCTAGAAAAAAAAATTAGCAAGCTAAACCTTTTTTCAAAATGTTGAAGGACTCTGTACAGTAGTACTAACCATTGCGCGAGTGGTTTGTTTATCAGTGTTATCTACAGATTACAATGAACTGTACAAACAACCTCAGCTACAATGAGTCCAACAAGAACAGTTAGCAATGCCACTCAATGGATGAAGAGGAAGACCTAGGAGGCAAAACTAAATGAACTACAGGACCCTTATGCAAAAGTACACTTGATACAGGTAAATGCAGAGCTGATACAGGTATATGCAGAGCTCTGAGAAAAATGTGCACAATCAGCTGAGAAAATTAATGCTAAAGCAAAATCAATGACATGCCTGAGTGTCAAATAATTGTCTCAGAATTGCAGTAAAGAAACACCCTGACCAATGAATGGATTAGGGACAAAGCCGCCAAAGGACTAGTTTGTAAGGCAGTTTTTCAGAATCTGAAAGCATATCCCACAGGGACAATGTAATTTTTTTAGTTAAGGTTCCAAAACAACTCAAAAAATCCCAATTTAGCTACAATTTAACCTACAGTACAGTTGTGGAGCTGTGTTTCTGCCCCCCTGTGGTAACCCGTGTCTCCAAATGGCAACGTTGCAGTAGTAGCATCATTATTTATGAATGAATGGGTATTGGTCATGTAACGATTGATGTGATTGGTGGATAGGTTTGCTATAAATCATATAGGTTGGCTGTTTGGAAACACAGGGTACCACAAGGTGTGGAGGAACACATTTCTGCAACTGTACCATAATATGAAGACTTTAGATTTTTAAGGGTGTAGGTGAACTAAAATAATTTTTAGTACTGTACCTGTATTTTCTCTAAAAGCTCATCAAGTGCCGTAATTACAATCATCCTGTGATCATTAGCTAATATAAACAAAATTGATCACTCACTCGACTGTGCACTTACCTGTCTGAGTAGCATCCAAATAAAGTATTGTATACAGTATTTATGTTTTGTTTTATACTAGTAAGTGCAAAAAGTTACTGGTAAGTCTCATATAGTTACTGTAATGGTATTCACAATTTTTGTTTCTTTTCTGCTTCATTGGTGTTATTTTCATTATAATAAGAGTAAATTTATTTTGTAAATCTGAGGGAACATTCAAGTCTGTGTCAGAGATCAAGGTTACAGGAAGGTCAAGGGTTAAAATGTCCAAATTTTGATAAATAGATTAAACTATTACTTTAGATATTTTGACAAAAATTTATTGGAATGCGCAATGTCACTACCACAGACAAAATGCGAAACACCAAATGCTTACTGTATGAGTATGTCTACGTGAGTTTTTTCCAGATAATAACTCCTTGTATTAACACAGATATTTTCATGAAACTTTAGTCAAGTAATAATTCATCATCACTACAGTAGTTGAAGTGCAAAAATATAAAATTAAAGTCAGTGTGACTCCTCACTTCAAGGTTACCTTGTATAGAGAACTCTTGATTTGACAGAAATTATTTGATGAAATTTCACTACACAATTTCTCAAGACACCATATTTCAAAGGTTATTGTCACAGTTGAAAGTCAAATATCAAAGCCTTGTCCAAAGGAGCTATTAACTTTTGAATCTACTTACCTAAGTACAGTGTACACTGTACACTGAGTAACAATTGAATTACTTGTAGGTATTACAGTATTTTATCACACGACAAAGTATAAAACACTATTGTTGTATGTGTTGAGTCAGACTTGTGCCTCAGATGAATGATATAGCTGTTCAGTGGGGGGTCTCGGTGTTAATAAACTCGTTTCTATTTTTATCTTGTATAAACATAGTGAAACCTCCATCTAACGGACATCAATTTAACTGTTTATGTTCTTTAGATGGAGCTTTCACATATAATGGACTTCTATCTAACGGACTTTCCCCTCCATATATTTCGTTAAATAGAGGTTTTACTGTACTGTATAGTGTTTTATATATCCAGGGTTAAATATATTATATGGTCTTGCATACTATTCTTCCCTGGTATAAGTACGGTACAATATTATAGTACGTGGTTCAGTAAGTAGGACAATAAAAGTGTGTTGTATGAATGCAGCTCTTGTATTTGGTGGCTGTGCCTCAAGACAGTCATGTTGACCAAACTTTTTCACAACCTCAGCTTTAAAGGCTCAAATCTTGACAGTTTAAGTTTCAAATCAAGTATTTACCCATATATTTATATAGAAAGCACCTCCATGAAAGAGAGCTCATGTAGATGCTATACAAAATAATGTGCATTTGTACCTAGAGCAGCACATCAGCACTCAAGAGTTATTTTATGTGTGTGAATTAACCGTTAGGAATTGCATAAGAAGTAAGAATACAGTCCAATTAGATTTCCTGTATAAAAAAATAGTGTACAATTCTGCATCAGCAGCTCTCCACTTAATAATGCCCTAAACCATACATTTCAAAATTTTGTTGTTATGAACAAAGATTTGTCTTACTGCCCAGAGCTAGAGCCCTCCTCAAAAGTTCCACATATATTCCAAAGTGCTAGCCATTCTCCAGTCAACTTTCAAAGGAACAAGAATGTCTGATGCACTCGGCTGCAGGTTGTGACATCAATATGACTTTAAAACCTTGGGAACATTCTAGGTTCTTATTTTTCAAGTGTATTTGTGTGCATGTATCATGTGTAAGTGTGTATGCATGCTCATGTGCATGCACATATGTATTGATGTGCATATCAATGACTTTTCATTGGTCCATTAACTTAAATACTACTTAGGGGAAATATCTGGTATGTTGCCGGTCTCTACACATTGACAACAAATAACAAACAATTGGGAAAACAATACAACTGAGTGGCATCCAATTCAACAGGCATAATCTCTTAGTGTAACCGGTGATATATTGAAAGGCTCAAACGTGGTGATGAGCCAAAAACCATTGAAACTGACTCTTTTATTGCTCTCTACACTTTTCACACTTCGATAACGATCATCTGACGTCAGTTGATAGAGAGAAGGCAAACTGAATTAGCTCAATAATCCATCAATTTATACACAAATACAGCTCAAAAATGAAAACTGGCCAACCAACTTTATACTTTCTAATGAATACAATTTGCTCTCTCTCTCTTGCTGACAATGAGAAGAAACTCACTGATGAACATGTAAGTGGAACTTGGGATACGATGATTTCAGGGCAACCATATACTGTGTAAATGTTTTCAAGGTTTAGACCTGACCTCTTACAGTGTAGACACATATAATGAATGAAATGTCAAGATTAGTGGGTTGGGATCTGTGGTATGTTAAGAACACTAAATACTCCATTATAGAACAGCTGGTCATATGTATAAGAAGGAAGATGTATGAACACCTATTATACACAGCTGACTTCACATAATGACTGAGGTTTAACTTTACAAAAAATGACATATAAAAAACAGACCTTCTATCCATTAAGAGCAGTTAAGGTTCCTATGAAAAATGAATGGAAGTCTAGTAGTCATAATCCGACTCCAACACATCAAAAGAACTCTGCAATTTCACTACACTAGCCAAGTGACCACAAAACATGATTCATACACAATTCTTTCTGGAAAACACTTCACATCCTAAGCCATCCAAAATGTTACTGAGAAACATCTGAGGAAAGAAGCTCGGCCTAAAGCAAACTTTACGTTTTGTAATCGAGGATCAACGTGCAAAATTTTCAACTGCTTCTTTGATGATGAAACACACAAGTTAATTAATTTATACTGTATCCAATATTACAGGGCAAGCGTATTGGGAATGAGCCCATTATAATCTTCATGTTTTGGGGGTTTATTTTCAATCCTGACATAGAATGCAAAGTTAGTTACTCCACATGTTATGAAAATAGTACATATAAAGTTGCTGCAACAATACTGAACATGGTTTACAATCAACTCTGTTTCATGGTATTTTTCAGTTATGGTACCTTCAAAATATTATTAATTTTGTATATGTACTGACAAAAATGACTTCTAAGATACCAACAAATTACTTTTGCCTGTAACAAGTGAGACGCAAACCTTCAACCACAAGTGAGACGTGGAGGTGTTACCATGGGACCAGTCAATGCTTTAAAGAACTACTGTAGCCTGTTTAACCAAATATTAAATACAGTACATTTCCCATTCATCCTATGAGGCATAATGAGTCTTAAATGGGACCAGCCCTGGCACTCTGCAATGCAGAATTAACTTTCTAACAAGACAACTGGTGAACACAGAGCATATATATTTATGGAATTTGCTCAATACACTAAACAACAATACCTGTACAAGTATATTGAGCCTCCAGCCAGTGAGACTCGAGTGCCACTGTAGACTAAGTATGTTATACGTATGTAAGTGCACTGTGATGCACAATTATATACAGTAAATACACAATAATAATTAAAAAAATAAAATGGAACACTTGAATGGCATGTTAAGTGAAATAAAGGTGAAAGTAAAGGAGAAGTAAGTGATGAACGACAAATAAAGGGAGTTAAGTTAATCGTGTACGAGGCAGTGCAAAAGATATAACAATATTCCAGGTTGGTGAAATGCAAAGGTTTATGATACTTACTCAGTAGTATAGAGGGAAAACTGATAAGAATGAATGTTAAACTTTAGATGAATAAGTTTGTTGAATACAATACACAAGAGAATGTGTGGTAAAGTTCTTGTGAGAATTATAGCACCAATATAGGTTTAATTAAGAGCAGTAAGGCTTCAGATCAAATTTTTGCTATTTATGTGGTAATAGATTTAGAAAAATGATGGAAGCCTAGAGTGTGTGTGTTGGA
Organism: Homarus gammarus; assembly: GCA_958450375.1. NCBI lineage: Eukaryota > Metazoa > Arthropoda > Malacostraca > Decapoda > Nephropidae > Homarus > Homarus gammarus. The sequence goes on from CAUDMG010002484.1 coordinate 193,967, forward strand.
GAGGGAGATAAACAATGATGTTGAAGAAGTACTGAATCACACATTATGACTGAGGGGTAGAAAAAGAGTGATTCTGTCAAATTCAAATCCCCAATTACGCTCTTGCAAAACCTGCCTTTTGCCAGAGGGTTTAACAGTATTAACAGCAGGATACATTATTTAGCCAGAGAAAGCAAGATCAAGTTTTCTACTGCGAGCAACACTTCTCACCTATTCAAATTAGGTCAAAGATTTACTTGATCCACTAACTGATGAAATCCTTACAATAAATTCACACAAGTCAAGTCCCCTGCATGCTATAAAGGGGGAATTCAGAAGATGGTTCTCTCAGTTCTTACCAAATTTAAACCAGCTTAGGAAAAGGGAAACAAAACAGGTTACCAGTAACTTGCTTCATCCCATCATAAAATAGATTTCCATACTTCAGTCCTTCATTTCTTGACTACAGAACTTCAACAAGCGACCTGTAAAATTTAAACATGCTAGGACTGGAGAGAGGTGGTCATACTCAAATGTCTACTACACACACCCCACAAGGAAGTACTGTACAACATAACTATGATGTACACCTGGGATCAAAAGTTTTCTCCCTCCTAAACTGTATTGACCCCAAAGGAGATAAACAAAGCACACCCACACCAGATGACAGTCAGGGTAAGTAAGTTCGGAACCTCAGTATCATCACAGGGAGCGAACTTTTGACTGCGACTATACAAAAACTACCTTTCTTCTTCCAATATCCACAGTTTTGGTTCTTTAGCTCTTCAAGTATATCTTTAAATGAAGATGAAGTGAATACTTAATACTCTACCCAAAATGGGGAGAAATTCCTCTAAAATACACCACCAAAGAAGAGAAAACCTCTTGTGTCCACTAGGTCACTTGTACATGAAAGTTTAGAAAGTATAATTAATTTTATAGTTCAGGACCTCAATGTTATAGCTAAAGGCCAATGCCAGTGTTTGGCCTCTAAGATAATCACTCCAGCAAACTTAATTCATTCAGGTGATTCAGTGTTGTCCCAGTACTGTATCATATCATCAACAGTTTCACTTAATGTTATTCTTTTATCTAATACTCACATGACTTTTTGCTATTTTATTATTATTTTTGTGCATATTATTAGCCAGTGTATATGTTTGAGTATAGTAGATGTGAGCTGTGCAGTACTTGTATTTGTTACAGATATACTGTATCGTTTTGATCATGTAGCTGCCACTAAAATTGTCAATTGAGGTTTGTAGAAACTTGAATAGCTATTGATTTTTTTTTAATTTGTGAATAATGTAGCTATTGATTTTTGGTGGAATTGATTACTATTATTCTTTCATATTTTAACTGTATACAGGGGGTATGTGTTTCTCTCACCAATATGTAAGAAATATTGGAACTCAGTTTGGTATCACACCTATGTTGCCTCTCTAAAGCCCGCTCCTCAGTAAGATATAGAGGAACAAACCATAAACTCCCCATATTCATATTATCCTGAGACAGGTACAGTACTCAGGTCCTTTACAAAATTTGGACTAATGGAAGCCCTCTTCCAGGATTTCCAACAGAACAAAGTGTCCTCAGTCTTACATTCACTGAATAAAACCAGAGGCTGATCAAGTTGACACACTACTGAGGTGTGAAGTTCTAAAACACTAATCCTGCATCCCATTCATCTTATAGTGCTAACCCTGCTACAGCACCTGCCCCAGTTCAAGATGGTAGCAGAAACTGTAAATGATTTGAAAAAAGTTTAATCAGGTTGTGACACCATCCCTTCAGTTCCCCCATCCTCCCCACAGTGGAAAATCTGAGACAAAAAAGATTAGATCTTACCCCCCCTGTTCATAAAGCATTACTCTATTCCCAGCTAGGGCGTGTGGTCTGATGCTAAGCTCCCAATCTGTGAGGTGGAGAGAGTGATGACATGTCTACAACACATGATCTCATATGTTCGTTAATTTCACTTACAATGATACAATAATATACTTAATCTCACTTCCAGGCACTTGTGAGCATGTTCTTGACTCTGGTAATGTGAGTGGACTAATTCTTATCCCACTTATGAGAATGATGGAACCTAGACACAGTTAGTATAGTCATTATCCCCATCATCCTGCAGATTATTGTGACCTCGAACTTCCAGACTGCCATCCAGATTTAAGACAAAAAATACTCTTATCATGTCACTTTCCACGAGCATAGTTTTCCCCCACATGAGGCAGAACTTATTACATATATTGTACTAGGGTCCTAAGCATAGGCCTGGGCTACATAGGATTATCACCCAGTACAGTACAAGTAAGATATCACACTACTCACCCCAGCAGCCTATCCTTGTACTGTACTTGAATAATGGTTAAGGGATTCCACAAAATAACAAATTTTTAGTGGACTTGCATTAAACTAAATATTTCTGAAGTACAATGTTTTTTTAGCAATAATTTTAGTTAATTAGTTATAACTAGTTTCATTCTCAGTATGATGGGTTTCAAATACATATTTTAACTATCCACAAATCATTTATATCTGTTAATTTAATGTTTCATGTTAAATCTCTCGAGGAAATTTGTGTTAAGAAACTTTATTACTGGTTTTAGGTATTGTGGACTTAGTTCTAATCTGACAGTTTCTTTAAGGTTTGCCCGGAGCGATTGTTGAAATCTTTGATAGGTCTCATGAATTATTACTTCAGTTAGCACTCATATAAATCTCCTCCAGCTCATGAAGGATATAGTTGTGTTAGGAAGAAATAGAATGTTTATGTCTCAAGACTTAACGGGTATATATAGACTTAGCCAAACTCTCAGGAGTCAAGGAAAGTCTAAACTGGAGTGAAAGCAAACTATTGTAACATAATGTTAACAGTAATTATCATGAGGATTGTTAATATCCAGTTATAGAGTAAACAGACAAGGAGCCGTAAGACTGTAAAAAAAAAAAAAAAAAAAAAAAAAAAAAACGAAAACCTAAGAGTTCAAAGGTAGATTAAGATGGTCCAAACTATTGTATTATTTGTTCAAGTCAGAGGTCAAGTGAATAATCTGTTTCAAAATGCAGGATTTGTCACTGATAAAATGTGTCTGCCCGAAGATCCAGCTCAATTGGTATAAAAATATAAAATAAAAGTTTTATTCACCCTCGGATGTTTAAAGGTACGTACGGTAGTATCAAACCAATCATGTTTGTAACTTGGGAGACTACAGTAGCTCAGTCTTTGGTGAATATCTGTTGATTATAAACCAAAAATATAAGTTAGAGTTCATTCTTTATATATTCCTTGGTAATTTCTGATATAAAGTTCGTGAATGGATTACCAAATTTCATATCCCAGAAAAAGAAAGCACTTCATACTATTCAACTAAAAGGAAGTGAAATATTATTTGAGAATTATTACGAAAGAGTTTTTAATCTTGTTTGATGTAAGTGTACGTGATTTTGAAGTAGTAATTATGCCTGGACCAAAGAGAAACGTTTGCTTCACCCAAGGAGGATTGCAGTGTCCAGATGTCAAATAAAATACTAATTTAAATTTTATTTAAAGTCTAAGCTACCATATTTAAGTGAAAATCACTAAACCTGTAACTCTGGGAACTATTGCAGCCCCATTTACTATCCTCCTTCAGAAGTTCACTGATGATATCAATAAAAACAATTAACACTTGCACCATGAATATAGGACAACTGCTCAACTGAACACACCTCGTCTTAATTTCTAAACTCTGTATGATTAAGTAAAATGACTATGGCAAACACTTAACTTAAAGAACACATTAACAAATACAACAAAGAGCACTCTTAACAAATTCTTTCTAGAATATGGCAAGTCACTTGACTGAGGGCAGGAGTAGCTTGTGTACTGACCACTTGGAGTTGTGGCAGGAACTGAGAGGAATGACATCTACATATACTTTTAATGACCAACAAGGGTCTCAATCATGAGAGTTCATTATAAGGGTTTTTTGAGTCCCTGACCTAAGACCTCACTGGACCTTGCTTCAACCATCACATCAAATGAGATCCAGTAAATATTTGACTGTTTCATGTGGGTGAGGAACAGTAGCTATTTGCAGCAGGAAATAGTAACTGGTCTCACCCACCCTGATAGTGGCAGTTGATGTCTGATGGTTTGGATATTATGTGTAACTCATTGATACTGAGTCATAAAATAAAACACCAATTGACAAAAATAAGTAGATGCAAAACAATGTAAAAATATAATAAAGTAAATCAACAAAAGAGAGAGGGAGAGAGAGAAAGAAGTAATTTATTGATCTCTACTGAAAAATAGGACCTCCCTGTAGTTGTTCTGTAGAAAAATAAATTAACAAAATTGTGTAGCATATGTTTGTATATATGCTTCTCTTTCAGTGACAACTAACCAGCAAAACCTCATCACAAACTGACTACTGTGAGGTTTTATTATAATTACACTGGAAGAGTAAATAAGAATAGTGTAATAATATTTAGCATGAAATCACAAATCTGTAAAACTTTCATGACATAAAATATTTATTACATGCATTACAAGATCATAGCATAATTAAATGTTTGTACTATAATATGGTCAAGAATTTTATATATGTAATCTATCAATATCCGTAGTCACTTTTAGAATTTAAACTCGTAAATTTCACATACTAAAGCATAATTTCATACAACAGAGTTGAGGGTAACCATGTTTTCATTTTCTCTGGAATGAATCCTTAGTTATGTGTACCGTGAGGCAGAGCTTCTTTTTTAAGGAGTAGAAAGGCAAGTAAGGACTATGGTCAAACTACATCTGCATAGAATATTTTGGCTGCGTTCGAAAATTAATGAGAATTAAGCACCTCATCGAAGGCTCATGCACAAGCTTATGTTATTATTTTCTCCAAATGAAAAGGAAAGATTTACACCTTCAAGATTCTTATAGAATTGAATTGTCTTATATAACTCTAACAAACACTGAACACTGTAATTATTCTTTGTCAGGGGATAACTATGAGCAACTACTATACTGTATAGGAGAGTGGTAGGTAGTAATTACAGTATATATATATGATAAAGGTTGTGAGGATAAAACAAAAGAAAATATTTGCATGATCAGTGTTGGCTGATTGGTGGTTCACAATTCATCTAGAAATTTTTTTTTATCATGGTCTAAGATACAAGGCAGTAACTCATTTAAACATTAAGCCATTATTTGCATTGTTTGATGTGAAGTGTAGCGAGTTGAAAACATTCCTTACCAATTGTTGAAACATTACTGATGAGAAATCGATCATATCGTACATGTACGAAGAGGAAATTGTCGAACGCAGCCTCTTGTCTTCATTTTCACTTCTGAAATTCCTAATACATTTACCACATATATTTGCATCCATACTGTTATTGATGCTAATGATTATATTCATATTAAAAATTCAATGAAGTAGCTATATACATGTTTAACAATAAATGACAGTATCAACATTGGCATATGTCTAATGATTGTTTACAGCTTCAGTTTCCTGTCTCCACACATGGAATCACAAATAATATACTCTGATCACAACAACGTAAGAAAAATTATATATAAAAGTAGTACTGTAACTCGGTGATGGTCGTGAACAAACTTCCCAGGTATTGACAAATTACAAACAGTTATCAACAGGGAATAAATCAACAAAAACTTAGTACGGTACATGGCATAGAACATCGTGATGAGAAATGAATATTTAAGGATGATATGAACTACACTTCAAATGAATAACTATTCCACACTTTGTATCACAATATCTTATAATAAAGGGAAACAAAAATTGGCACCTAATAACACAATGGGACCCATCATAATGTACACAACTGTAAATATTATACACAATATAAGTGATTTTTGACATAATTTATGATACGAAATCAACAAATACTGAAAATAATCATGTTCCCATATAAAATAAGTTAATTTGTATCCAGCAGCACAGGGTACATTCATCAATAAAGATTGTAAAACATGAGTAATAAATATATATAATTCAGAAAAAAAAGTCTTAACTAGTGAAACATCTATTAATTAAATGTCTTTCCTTTCTCTAAATAATCAGACACTTTGCATTCATTCCCCTTCATAGCCAGAGGCAGTGACTGCACAAACTTCAGTCTCAAAATGCCAAACAAAACATGCTTATCACCTTAGTCAGCCTCTAATGTCAAGTTTCTAGTATACAGCAAATATAAAAACTTTCATCAGAATTACACTGTACATAATAAACCCACAATTACATAAATCCTAAACACACATGTGGCTCATTATGGGCAGCACTAGTGGTTTCCTCTAGACAGTGACTAGTATTGAACGACCCACACATATAAAGCTTCTTTGTTTATTCAGGCGCCAGTAGATTTTATCACACACACAAACAAATGACCTTTAGAGAGTCAAGTCAACTGTAAAGCAGGTCTGTGGAAGGACCCGAATAGGCTTGACATCACATTGAACTGTCATCTGCTTAAACAAAGGCGCCTACTGTTAAGGAACCTGGGGCTGTGTGTTCTCTCAGTGGTAGGCAAACCATGTGCCATAGTACTGGTACATGCAGCCTCACCCTCTATCTGAAAAGAAAGATTGATGTTAATTACTGAATATATTGCCATTTCACATCAACATTAAATATCCCAATTTATAATTCAACTTAAGTGTAAAATAAGTAATGAATAAAAATTTGATAATTTTATCATGGTTGTCAGCAGGACCAAACTCTCACTGTTCCTTGTGACTTGGGTTAATTAAATAACTTAATATATATATACTTGAATCTTTTGATGCTGTATTAATGCTCCTCAAGACATCCAATAATTAAATAAGGAGTTTCTGAGAAGACTTTTACTAAGGTCTACACCAAGCTGGAACTCTACTCCATTCAAAACAAACATATAAACTGACCTTGCCACCAAAAGATAGTGGGTTGACACAAACAGATAATACCTTATAAGAGAATAATTAAAACACAATACAACATCCTTCATTCATGAGGGGATGCCAAGGTATGACTGTCTTTAGTGATCCATGAAAGTTTTATTTTGGGAGAAGAGATTATCCTTCCTTATATATAATGTTACACTTCTTTTACCTATTTTTGTTCAAAGAGAAGAACCACCCTGAAATCTGTAACAAAATTTAGTCAGGATAGCTGGACTAGTGCAGATTCCCCAGCTCTTAGCATTCAGCAGCTTGTGGGTTACCCTTGGTAGAATACTGTACTGGCTCACCAAAGGATTTTTCCACTATTGGCAAGTGATCTCATCTTACTGCTGAGTATGAAAGGTCTAGTGTACCATACATGAGAGAACCCAGGACCCTCTGCTTCCAAGGTGAGTGAATTACATCACAGTTATAAAGTCATTTAATTTAGACTTAACAGAAATTAATATTAGTCATTTCCCCCTTTCTTAGTCTTAATATTTTTCCTTAGGTCTATCTTTCTCACTTTTCCTGTTTCACTATTACCACTTATCAGTAGCACACCTGGAGGAAAAAAACTAATTCTTTAAATACATTTACTTAGATGCATGCAGTTGGAAAGCAGGTAATTCCTTCCCATGACAGGCAAACCAACAAAACAGTTTAGTACAATGTTTCTAAGCACTACAGTAAAGTATTATTTTTCGTTATTTAACACTTCATTATGTGCTATCATTCTCTGAATACAGGAAGATACATTTATCATTTAATTTAAAAAAAATATTATAAATCACCTACAGTTCATGGCATTGTATAGAATAGACAAGTAGTAGATTTCTTGAAGAACTACTGTATGAGTATTAATGTGTCCTGGGAGCTCTGAAGTCCTGAGATTTAAATGAAAAAACTTCATAAGTGTGGCAACTAGATTTCCATCCTTTTAGTCCGAACAAAGGCACACAAATAAAAATGTGTTTACACAATTACAAATACAGTACCTAATCACTGCATTCCATTATAAATAAAACTGTCAGAACAAAAGGTAAACTGTACCTTCAACAGAGGTCTAAGAGGTAATGGATTCTTCAAGTTTTCTACGTTTTTCTTCAAACTCTGTTTCAATTGCATTTCTTGCCTGAAATACAAACAGTATATAATTAATCCACCTTCATTACCATATTTTATCAACAAAGAATATACCCGGTACCAGTACTCACCTACTAAGTAGCAGCTACAACTTCAAAAAATATTTTCATTAGGTACTGCATGTAAATTTATAATATACAGTAAAACTCTTGTTTTACATGGTGTTGTCCTTAAGTCATATACTGTACAATAACCATAAAATTATAAATTCAAGAAGTAAAGGGAAAATAATGGGTTACTGTTCAGGCATTTAACAAAACATCCACTATGACACTTTTTCCCCTATACAGTTGGTCCTCGTATTACGCGGTTAATGTAACCCGGAGGGTACCGCGGAAAGTGAGAAACGCGTAAAGTGAATAACATAACATATGGGATTAATTGAAATGGAGTCCGGGCCGATCCCCAAACTCCACTTTTTGACGACACACAACTATGTTGTAGTAAAAATATTATCTTAACTTTATGATGGCATGCACACACAATTAATAATTAAGAGAAATATCAATAATATTAGGTTTTTTAACACTTACATTAGTAGAAAAGATGGCTGGGCACACGGGGATGGGCGGTTGGTTCCGAGGCAGAGGGCAGATTATTGGCCCTCACCTGTATCACTTGTATCAATTGTATCACTATCCACCACAGAGGCTTGCAGGGCCTCTTTGTCAAACCCCTCAAAGTCCATATCCTCACTATAATTATCACTATCACTGACTTGGGCCGGCTGTAGTGAGTGGCGGGTGAAGAACTCGGTAATGTTTTGATGACTGGGCGACCTTGTGCGCACCATTTTCGCGCCTCTTACACAACATGGCGGATGGCGGGAGGTTTGGATCCAAAAATGGCGCGGCTTGCCAGCCGCTCTCCGCGTAATGGGGTTCACGACCGCGGAATGTGAAAATGTTAGGTTCTGGCAAGGCACCGCGTTAACGGTGAAACGCGGAATGCGGGACCGCGTAATAGGAGGACCAACTGTACTGTATTATACATTACAGTCGTGTGATTCCTTTGCTGCCAGACAACTATGGTGAGAGAGAGTATATTTATTACCAATTATTAAAACTAAAACTTACCTGGCATGATTCAGGGCCCAAGACTGACTAAACTCATTTCTTTGTCAGTAACAGTACATGAACCTACAGTACCTTAACCGAAAATGTGTGAACTACTGGTAATCTCCCATGACAAATGACCCAACTTGAGATGAACACATAATCTTACGTGGGAGGGAAACACATGAAAGAGCTAAGTTTCTTTATTTCTCTAATGTTTCGGGCTACACAGAACCGAAATCTTTAGAGAAATAAACTTAGCTCATTCCTGTGTTTCTCTCCCACCCATCAAATCCACTTGTCGTCATGGATCGATCACATATAATCTTACCCTTTGCTTCTCCTCTTCATACTGATTTCGAATTTCTTCTTGTTGCTTTTCTAACTCTGCCTTCTTCTTATCGTGAATGTCTGTGAGTCTCTGTCTCTCCTGGATACCTTCAGCAACTATTTGTTTACTGATCTCACGCTTTTTCCTGTAAAGTGACAACACAGATTTTAAAGTCTTGTTAATCAACAATAATTGTAAAGTAAACTCCAAGATGACAAATATGGGTCAATTACTCCACAAGAAAAAAAAATCAATAAAGTGTAATCACGATGCCCCTGACAATGTTTGAGTTAATGCAATTGCCGCACTGGACATTGGTAAAATGTGGAGTGCGCTAGAACACTTTTTTCTCAATGCAATTTCTTGTAAATCTGAAAGTGGAATATGGGAAGTGAATGATATTTAGTGAATTACAATACAGTATTTCACTACAGTACTGTACTGTACTTAGGTTCTGAGTAATGGTGCTCCACATTGTTCTTTTGTTTATTGTGTCAATGATGAGATATTTTTGTTTAGGTTAAGGAGAGAATATGGCTGTGAGGGAAAGGTAGTTGGTTGTCCCCTTTGTTTTAACATGTAGCTGAAGGAACTAAATAGAATGTATCAGGCGCACAAAATACTACTGTCATTGCTTGGACAAAAAGCAAACTAAAATGTACCCAAAAAAGAAGAATTGTAGACCTACTTTTTCAGTAAGTTTGGCCTTAAAAGCTCATATTAGCTATACTCCTGTACATGCATATACAGTATATGGTATAGTAAGAATCAGCAAATGAAAACTATAGAGTTGTTAATGCTGCTAGAAATATCAATACAGTTCAAATAAACAATTTATGATTGTGCTTCTTCCTTTTTTTAAACATATCTGACAAATTACACTGCCCCAGTGGCCACTATCAGAAGTTATAAGCACATCACTGTACTGCCTGTAACAATTTATAACAAACCTGTTTAATTCTTCTTTATCACCACCAACTGTCTTGACAAGTCCTTTTCGCTTTTCTCTGTGTTGTTCCTCTGTTTTACGTTTAATATCATCAACTTGTTTGTCATGTAAGGTCTGTAAGGTCTTTAACTGTGCTGCTTGAGACATCTTCATGGCCTTCTCCAGTGCAGTGAAGATCTGAAAGATAATTTCAAGCATGATCATCAACCAAAATTCTTAATGGGTCAGATACACAATGCAAATTTTACAAAATAATGTTACTGAAATCTTAAATAATTATTTCCCATCAGCCACCGTTATTTTGCATAAACTTATAAATTGTTTAATGCTCCATTAATTTTAAAAAGTAAGGAATGTAAATTAATTTTACATTGACAGTGGTAGATCTATGGAACAGTCTGCCAGCTCAAGCTGTGGAATCACAAACTGTACTCAGCTTCAAAATAGCCCTTGACAAATCTATCAAGAACACTGGAGGGATCCTACACAGGCCACTGGCCTCCTTCTCTCAGCAAGGCCACCTCTAGTGCGTGACCATTAGGTAAAAAAGGTAAATATGAACACTGTATTCATTACTATGTGCAAAATATTCATTTACTGAATATGCAGCATGGGTAGTATTACTGATCATGAAGATGATTACCAGGTAGTTTACTGATCCCCATTTCTACACCTGTGTCTCTAATTAACAACACGTTAACCACCACGCGGTCGTCATTCACTTTGCCACAGATCATCATCTACCATTATTTCCTGATATTCAAACAATAATTACCTCATAAAACAAAATAATAATCATAAAATAACAAAACATCATTTCAAATAAATGATTGAAGTTCAGTGGCAGCTCATCTATTTGGGTTGGAAGTGAAGCTCCTACACTATACAGTACAGTACTGCCAGATGTATGATATATTAACTCTGAAGCTGAAAGAAGATTGTTGGGTTTTATATTGCATTCCAAACAATATAATTATACAGGGTAAAGTATTCTCAAATAAAAATATGAAAACAAACATCATATTTTATGAAAGATGCCCATATTGGTGACACCTTACAAATGCAACAAAGTTCTGCCAGACACAGAAACAGTGTCATGCCACAGTTAAGAGCTAGACTTTTTTTTCCCCTCCACCACCTGTTAGCTTAATTAACTGTTTGGGCAGTCGGTCTTTTCTGTACTAGGACCTTCAATGTCCAGTGCAGGATCATGGTGTAACTGTTTACAGTTACATGACATGCATGTTGTTGTCTTACTTGCTGTGTATGGCTTGAAAGAGCAGAAAGGGAAACTTCTTGATTTTTATGAATAAAACTGCCTTCATATATTACGGTTCTTTAGTGAAATATTTAAGACGCCCTAATAAACACATCATACAGTAAATGTTTTTTTTCATATTTCAAAGTAAGTAAGAGAAGGAAATACTAAGTCTTTGAAATACTCACTGGTTCATGATATTTCTCTTGTAGTTTCTTTTCAGCAATGAGAGATGCTTGCCCTAGTTCACTAAGACTTGCTTGGTACGACTTCTCTAGCTCCTGTAAACGTAAATCGAGGTCCTCTTGCATTGCACTAAGATCCTGCGTGCTTTCTTTTGCAACAGGTCCTGCCGGTTCACTGTTGAAAAGTCTTGTATTAGCAGTTTGTATATATTCACGACAACCATAAATCATTATCTTTTATTCCTTCATGCTGCTTTAATACATATAGTTCATTGTAACTGAGTCAACACAAATGTGACTGATACTTACACGCCTTTGTTGGCTGAGTATTTTTTAACGAGTTTAGAATGTGATTTCTGTAGTTGACTTCTCCTCTTCTCTTGCTGTTGAGTGAGATTTTGTCGTTCCTGTCAAAGATACAAATGGTCTACTTTCTGGTACCTTTTTGTGTATATTTAAGCCCCTTCCTTCTCTCCCTCTTTCACTAATCTATTTATGTTGTCCAGGGATAAAATCTCAACAGTCAAAGGGGTATTAATAAGCAAAGCTGCATTCTATTACAGGTACAGTGTTAGAATATTGGGTACAGTGAAACCTCTATATAATGGATTATGTGGAGAGGAATGTCTGCTATATCGAAGCTCCATTAGATGTGCCCCCCCCTCCCCCTCCCCACATCTCATGGAATATATGGAGAACAGGATCTAGTTGTACATGAATAAAACTCAATTAATTCGTAAGACTTTATAACTTTCTATGCAATTTCCTACAAACAATATTAATCTAATCTAAAAATAACCTTAACTCATGAACAGCTAAAAGGAAAATAAACATACCTACTGTTACCAATCGGCTCTTCTTACCTTTTCATATTTTTTTCGTAACTTGTCTATGCTCTTCTCCAGCTCCACTCTCTTCTCTTTCACACTCTTGTAGTTTAAAAGTTTGTCTAACCCTTCAGCTTCAATAAGATGTTTGCTTGTTTCTGTAAAGTGAGTAACTTTATTGAGCACGTGTGGTCAATGCATACGGAAGAAGTAAATACACAGATACAGCAATACACTAAAAATAAAAAAACTCAAATAAATAAACAGTATACTATTAAGTACCAGTATGAATTATATAAAAAAAATGACTCATTATAGATACAAATTTCATTTAAATTCATTATAGAGCACTTCAGGTAATTTATCATTGGTATATTCAAATTTTCTTTAAATCAATCACATTCACATCTCATCTTCACATACTAAATGATTGGTATTAAATGTATAAACAGTTACAACTTAGACTTCATATTTATCAACAGGACTGCAGGAGAGAAAGTTAAGGGCTAAAACTTATGAAAACCACCAGATAATTTCTCCAAAGTGTATAAACATATGCCAAGAGTCGAGTGTTTTGGTCGTTGTATCAAGTAGGTGCTAAATTAACGCCACTCCAGCATACAGTTTAAAAAAAAAAGACATCTGTTTAAAATTAATTACAACATAAGTGCATTAACTTTCAAATAACTCATTCTGATTTCCCAACAAAATAATTCATTTTAGTCCCCCCCCCCCCCAAAAAAATAAAACAAATATAAATCAGCTATTGAATGAGTAAAGAGTAAATGGTGTAACTGTGCATCTACAGGACTACTACAAAAGCTCACTGTCAGGTACCTAGGAGAGTCACAGAACCCTCCTTTTCCCGGTCAGGCTTTTCCTCACTTGTCTTTGTGTTCAAGTGAGCCTTGGCTGAGACAGAGTTCTGGCGACCTGGGGAGCAAGACCACCACCATACGTTAGTTAGCTGCTAGAGGCTAAAGGTTAGCATTATGCTGATTTATAAGTCAAATAATCTTGTAAGTATTATAACTGGTAAAAAATATATAGATTGTCTTATTACTAATCTAGCAACAAATTAAATAGCAGTCTGACTGTAGACAATATTCTTACACAACAATTCTTCTTTAAAAACCATAAAAATATTCATCCAAATGTACTGTACCCTAAGAAATCAGCTGAGGATCACGGTAAACTCCAGTCTTGACAGTTTAGTCTCATAATGCAAAAGCTACATGATACTTCATTAACAAAATTTGTCTAATGATGAGAAAAAACAAAGGCTGGTCCAAATCTTGATGAGAAAAAACAAAGGCTGATCCAAAGCTTAAGTGATAAATTCATGATTATATTTAAATGCAAAGATTCATGGTCATAAAATCATGATGGAAAGGATTCCTAAAAGTTGTGTGCCATGTATTATAACTGAATCCTTCCACCCAAACACTCTACAGCACAGCACAGTATGCAGTCCCAATTAAGTGGATACCAACAAGCATATAGATTATTAAACACAAAAGCAATTCCATGGACATTTTCACATAACAGTAAAACTAAGACAAAATTTACCTTTTAGTTAATTAATTTAGTAAACAGTACTTGAAGATCCATCCATTAAATGAAAAGAGATATAATATTAAAAATGAAGGCCTGATCCACAAACCATATTTTCTAATTTAGTCAGGGTACGGGCAACTCTGTATACAATCACTTTAGTCAACTGTTGACTAACATTAGATTAGATCGATCTTTCATGTATTTTTAAGTCATATTATACAAACAAATTATTCACTACTATTCTGATGATTACTACTGTATTCCCTTTCCATTCAAATGTAGATCTGCAAAGCTTTCTAAAATATCCAGTAAAATTTTACTAAATGAGAACTGCAGACCACACAATTCCCTTAAACACACACAAAAAAAATTGAAAATACTGTAGATCATAAATTAAGACACGTATTTTATATTATTGTTTTATACATTATGACTGCTGCCTCGCTGCAACACACTAAAACATTCTCAGTCACCAAACGTACAGAATATTATCAACAAATAAGCAACATTAAGTATATTCTATACAGTCAGAACACTATTTAGTTTGAAATTTTACTCTAAAGCATTTAAAGTATTACTATGATTATCCTTAGGTGTGCAAAGTGACACAATATCCAGAACTACTACCAGATCCAAGCTGCTAATTATTATCTGCAAAAAAAAAAAGAAGTTTACCCCAATTGTGCATAAGCATTAATACCTTATCCCAGTTTGATATAATCTTGATATCCTGTTTATCAGAGTTTTTATTGTAGTCGATCATTCTCTGTATACATGACGTCAAAGTTATGTAATACACTGTACTGTATTAGTCTTTAAAACTACTGAAAGATGTTGCAAAAAGTTTTATGATCAATAAAAGCAATGGAAGAATCAAGAGACATTCCCAGAATGGAGACAAAAACAAGTAAGAGTGAAGGTGAAGTGAAGACTGTACAGTACTTGTGCTTTACAATATGAAGTTGGTAAGTATGATGGGTTTGATCCTCATATCCCTTTTTTTACCAAAGTAGATTGGCAAGTGGGATATATTACCACACATGATATAATGGGGGTTTACTTCACCATAACTTCCCCCCACCCACCCAAGAGTGACTCCAATTGTATTACAAAAACTCTTCCTTGTCATGCAGTGCACTGAGGATAACCTGAAGGAACAGAAGAAGTCATCAGCACCCAGAGTCTCAGTACTGTATAATAATTAATGTCATGCATCTGCTTAGGTATAAATCTGGTAGATACATCGCCAAGATCCCATGAACCAATATCAAAAGGGTCAGAAGAGGAGATAATCTGAAGCAAATAAGGAAGTAATACTGTACATATGAATCTTCCTCCACCATGGGTCACTGAATAGGAGATAAAAGAGAGAAAAATAATCAGGCAAGGGTTCACACAAAACTGAAGCAGAAGGAGAAGCAAAAGCTGTTAGGCCAACAAAGGCTGACTAGAACTGAAATAGCAAAAACAATGAAAGCTACTCTATGACCAGCAGTAAACAGGAGAAAGAGGATAGGAACACCGATTTCCAAGAATCTCAAACCCAGAAGATTTCTCCACTCCACAGGTATCAGCCTATCAAGAGATTTCCCCCCAAAATAATGGAGGATAAGAATTACCAAATATTCTCTACAAGAAGAAAAAGAAGGATATCTATCATTCTCCCACTCCATCATATTCCTTGGCCAAAATTCTCAACCAAGGTGTGACCTGGCCAACTCCACCAAGTATTCTGAGTGCAGAAACATGTAAAGAACAGCAGATGGACACTTCCAAAATCTCTAACAAGTAAGAGTGAAGACTGGGTAAAAATAGTGGAACCTCAATGTCTCTATACCTACTCCTCAAGGACTGGGTGAATCTGAATAAAAGAGGCCAAAACACATAGGTGCCAGATGTGTCACTAGTTAGTGTGTCAGCCAAGATCACTAACAGGGTGAGCCAGAGGTGTATATTGGAGGAATTTGGTTGCTCCAGCCTTATCTGTACTGCATCATGTACAGTGGAGAAAGTTTGTACATGAAAATTATATAAATAATGAAAGTCTAACTGGAGGACAAACACTAGAAGCAGAGACATGATTGAGGTGCAGTGCCTTGTATGGCTGATGACACAGCCCATACGTATGGAGATCAACAATGCCACACAAGAACACACAGGAGGGTCTTACTGTACCAGCGAATAGCACAAAGAGGCAACACAAAGCGGGCAGTAAAGAGACTTAAAGGACGGACACACACACACACACACACACTTTTTTAATTATCTTACAAACAGAAGTCCTCTCAGTAGCCACACTAGCTTACACAACACAACAAGAGAAATGCTGATGGCAGAGTAAATGCTAATAAGTGCAAAGGCAGTTGGGAGTGCAAATGTGGCTTCATGGATAGGTAAAAATGTGCCAAATCATTCCTTCAAGAAGAAAGATTATAATGTAATGATGGACACAAATAGTGTCGTTACTATAAGTTATGAATTTGTCTATGTTGATCCACAGTTACTCTTCCTGAGGCTGATAACAGCAGGCACAAGAGATGATCAACTCCAGGCAATCTTTGATGAGCTATACAGATACCCACCTGCCCTATTTGAGACAAAACATGTCATGAGTGCTGCTAGCAAGCCAGCACTAGCAGAAACTTTAGGGGCACTTCTACCCTGTGATGTTTCTGGCCCAAATGGTGATGACATACTGTTTGTATTAGATGGTGGGTCTTTGTTACACTGCAGCCCTGGGATGAAAGAACCATATATGAATGCATCTGCAAAAGGTATGTTGACTATATGACAAGGCACTATGGATCAGCAGTCATTGTGTTCGATGGTTATGATGATGGACCAACCACAAAGATGCTACACACCAATGGACGATTGGAGAGCACATCAATATCTCTGTTGTCTTCACAATTCCCATGACTGTGAATATAAAGATAGAAGACTTCCTGCCAATACAACAAACACTCACAAAATTTCAATAGTATGCTACTAGACAGACTGGCCCAAAGTGAAACAAAGAGTGCCAAGTATGATGCAGATTTACTCATCATCCAGACTGCTACTGACAGCATTTCTGATCCTCCTCTGTTACCAAGCACTCATGATATGCACGCCTAAAGCAAGAAACCACCAAAATGCTGGAACATCAAAGTGACCAGACAGGTGCTATGTGAAGTCTGTAAAAATCTTCTATTTTTCCATACACTCTAGAGATGTGATACATCATCTAGAGCATTTGAAAAAGGCAAAAGAAAGGCTCTGAAACACTTGCCTTTTAATCTTCTTATCATATCAAACTCTTCAGGCAGAGGGATTTAACAAAAATGAATCCCTGAGAGGATAATCTAACTGCAAAATAATGGCTGCATATGGTGAAAGACAAATGGGGCTAAAATTAGATCAGTTTCGGCTCCAACAGTCTTATCAGAAAGTTGGATTAAGTACATGGTATGTACAGCCTCAAGCCCTGCCGCTGACATTAGCGGAAACACATTACCATAGTTTTCAAGTGTACCATCAAGTCTAAGCATGGAGAGAGCATGACTTACAGCCTTGCAAATGGGGATGGTAGATTTTGCAATGGAAAACTGATTCCTATCATGATCAACAATGAGGTGACACCAAAGTTTCTTCTGAAAGTAATCAGGGGGGTATGGTACTGTACTTTAAGTCAGGGTGTTCAACGATGAGATGCTCCGGCCAAATATCAGATCACGTTCTCTATACATGTTACCTCTCCCTCATCCTCACTAAATCTATTTTTTTTTAATTATTTTCAGTAAATACAGGGTGTCTACAAAGACGTCTTCCAGTTTTAAAATTTTATTGCAGGAAACAAAAACAGAAAGAATTTTGCAAATGTTTATCTAACAATTTTTCTTTCTTGTTTTACAGTTTGTAATCAGTGCCTCCAGTTGCTATTGATAAAAGCTTCAATGAGGATGGTAACTACACAAGAGGATGTTCCATATTTTCATCTACATGAACCCAAAGTAGAGTATTGGGTAGATGTGCTATGGTCCACTAGTGATGCACATCCTGAGGTGCACTAAATAAGGTATAAAACTCGACTTGTTAAGCAACAAAATGCAAAAACTGCATTTTTCTATCTCTTTGGGTTTTATTGTACCTGGTAATAAAACATTAAAACTGGAACAGGACTTTTTGGACACCAGAATCACATGCATACACTATTATTGGTAAGTTTGGATATCAAAATTAATGAAAAAAGATGCAAAAAGAAAAATTATGCATCAATAAGAAAACTATTCAGTGTACAAGGGAACTGCATCACCACCCAGCTGTGTAAGGAAACACATATCAGGCTAAACATAAAGACACACACTAAAGGATGTGTGAGATACTAAATGCATCAGCACATCAAAATATCACCATTTTTGCCTTTCCATAAGTTTCCTGGAATTTTAGATCAAAACACATTTCCATTTCTTCAACATAATGTATAGTGGTGAATGAAGGTAATCATCTTCCAATGGTAATGGGTTAAAACAAAATAAAGTAAAGAGAGAGAGTTAGACTTTCTACTGAGAAAATACAGTAATGTTAAGATAAAATATCATAAGTACCGGCAGATACAGTGCAATAATCTTCATCCTTATAAAATAAATATTCAAACTTTTACTTTATACTTACGGGCTCCAATGGGCGTGCTCTCGTGTGCGGCCGATGTAGTGTCAGGAACTTCCCCGTTACTTTTAGTTCTTGAGGCCTTATTCTGTCCATCATCCCCGACAGTTAGAGAACCTTCGCCACCAACTCCCTGACTTGCTTTTGAATCATTTTTTTTAACAGGCGTGTGAGGAGGTTCACCATCCCCACCTTCTTGCTGTTTGGGTACAGATACAATAAATGGTCATCAACGCAGTGTTTAATAAGGCAACGGATAACTCCCTATAGCAATGAGGTGAACAATAATGCAAAGTAATAATATATGTATGACTTAGGTGAGGTCAATATAACACACACACCAAAAAAATTGATAATACTGCAACAAAATGGATACAGAAACCATGAGCAATAGAATTACAATACAAACAGTTCATGGTCTACAAGAATTAGCCATATTGTATTAACTTTGAACTATAATAGAAAAGAAAGAAAAAAAAAATATACAAACAGGACAATGTAAGGTCAGGAATCTTTTTTTAGGTGTGTATGCATGGAAGGAGACTACTTGTGTTACTCACTGGGCTGGGAATAGTGAGACGGAGAAAATAATCATTAAAAGAGCGAAAGAAATATGAAAAAAGAAGATGTACAGTACTGTAGTTGTATACATCTGATTAAGCCATAAATAAATGTGTTCCATAACCCCTTTACTATGGGGATGTCACTTTTAATATTTTACTTAGCTAATGACAGATGATTTTATTCGGCAGAAAGAGTCCCCCGTACACAAGAATTAACACTTCCATTCAAACATTTGCACCCAACTCCTTACCTCTATCTCTTCATCGTCCTGGAACACCGATAGCTGTTGTGTTCTCTTCTCCAGTTCACTCTGATACTTGATAGGGTTTGCTAAGGCTTCAGCAAAATCACTTAAGCCGTGTGGTACATAATCACCAACCTGAAAAACCATAAGTTCGGGCACTGTTGCAACCAATGTTTGCTGCTAACTACTTGAAGGACAATACTATTCATGACTATAACAAACTAAGAGGTATTTAACTAAACTATTTAATCGTAAAGAAAAATTAAAGATCACTTGAAGAATTTCCTTCTCAGGTTATTATATCTAAAGGCTAACCATCCTAACACTAACCTAACCTAACTGCATCCCCTGCCAACCATGTGTCTTGCATTAAATTTTCTGTTTTCTCACATAACCTAAAGTCTATGGAGCAACAAGTATGGTATATTTGGTGTGATGCTAATTTTACTGGTGTGGTGTTATAACAACTCATACCTGTACTAATCAGATGTAGTTTGACATATTCAGATTATTTCCTTCCTTTTAAAGTTATATAGAGGTTTGTTATCATGTTCAGAGAAATGTAAAGATAACTAACAAATGAGTCTATACCACATCCTTATTAGTAAACCATAATGACTACAAAATCAGGAACAACACCGCTATAATGTCCGGTAGTGGTCATTAACTTGCTGAACCTGTCACTCAAAAGCAATACAATGTATTCAAAATTTGATCACATTAATAATCTATACAGTACAGTATACTTACTTTTACATGTACAAAGAGTGTCGCAATGCCCAGTGGTTGCCCAGCCTCGTTTCGCAGTGTTATGTGTTTATATCCAGGTCTAAGGCCAACTATGGGAAGAACGCGGTTACCCAAACTACCTCTGCCACCTTCCTCATACGCTACTATTCTTATGGTGGCTAGTTCTGGCAATACAACCTGGAAATTAACACGTCATTAACATTTCTCTCCCTCTCCTAGAACAGAGTTGGTTGCTATGGTGAACAAATATATTACATTATATATGTATGTCAGAATATATAAATCCTATTTTGGATAATTCAGTTATAATGTAGTAGAGTATTTAAAATATTCTGTCTACTGGTTCAAATAACATTGTACATTACATGGTCATTGTTATTACCATCTGTTTTTCCCTTAGATGAGCATCAGTAAAAGTTCTTATTATACATACTGTAAAGTCCACTGCCTACATTCAGCCCTGAAGTCTATGGGTTTACATCAATTATCAAAAATAAATTTATGAGTTAATAAAAAACCTTAGATAGCTCATTCCTTCTCATCTACTGAAAGGCCAATTAAGTCACATATTACATGAGATTATCCTCCATGTTAGTAGACAAATAAAAAAGAAATACATATACTGTATACCCCTGTACATACATATACAGTATATATATATATATATTATCTACCTTATACCTCTACCTAGCCATTCCTATTATTTCAGATAAAAAAAAAAAAAAATACCTGTATATATGAATTTTGAAAATGCAATTAAATTTACCTTTTTGAAAACAAATGGTTCTTCATCCCAAACAGGATTTATGCAATTGTTAGGAACAGTTTTAGTTCTAAATCGCTTACGAACTGTGTCTGCCGGTAAACCGTACATCTCCACCTCAACATAACAACCAGCACGCTTGTCTGACAAAAACTGTCCAGATATAACCTGTAACGATACAAAGATAAACAATTGGGTGGTGAACATAATTATATCATCTAATATATAACATTATGAGCAACACTGTACTGGCCTCTGGTGTCTCATCCACCTGAAGTAGACTGAACTCCATACTGTACACAAAGTCAATGAAACTGAGATACAGTATTATAGTTTGCCTTTAAAAGACAAACTAGTTCAGTACCCACTTACACCTGGGTGGTGTGGGGAGTCTATATAAGTTCTTTGGCTTTAAATTCTGCCTGGCATTTTATGTACTTACACCATGACATCCAAAATGACCATTATGATATAAATGCATCTGATTATACATAATTTCTAAATGACACTGAACAACGTTATGAAATACTGTGTAGGTAAACGGATCCATGAACTCTACCCACAAATATCTGTTAGAACAATTTTATATTAAGGAAAGAAACCAATGCATTATTTTTTTAAAGTTCAAGCATATCATTAAGACTAGAGAGTTGCAGTCATCTAGGGTCAACAAATATAGCTGCAACAGCTGTAATTATTTACTTATAGGCTAAATAAATGTCACTTTAATAACACAACTTTGATTATCTTGGAAAAGTAGTCTGTATAGCATGCCCAATTGTTTATTCTTAATCATTACCATAACAAACATTATCTATGTCAAAGTTTTCCTTCACAACCACAAGTAGTAACTCCTCCACTCAGGATATACTAGTGCTGGAGTCTCTCCAGTCTCACAAGAACAAACCAAATATTAGCAGCAACAAGATATGTGCTAAGTTCTTGTATTATTATTATTATTATTATTATTAAGTACAAGACCTTTCCTGTTAAATTTTATGGATTATAAGTAATTCACTGTACAGTATTACAGTAAAATTATTTCAGCTAGATATCATAACCAATTTAAACATTGTTTATACAGCATAGAGGACTTTAAAGATATGTATATCATCTTTCTACACATACCTTAACAGAAACTGTACCAGCAATAATACCATCTACTGTTGACTCAGCAAATGGATCAAACCGCCTGTCTGGTCTTCTCATAAAGTCAGGCTTCAGAAGATACCCCGATCTGTTATTGAACTCGAAGATTCCTAGATTCAACTGCATTGCAAGATCTGAAAACAAGATGTACACAATAAAAAAAAAGGAAATATTCTTATTCATTTGAAGACCTGTGTTATGAAGTGTTGTAAAGAAAAAACTTTAATAGTACTGTACTCAAAAGTGTTTCCAGTGATAGTAAACAGTACAGTAATTGTTATAAAAGAGCAGCAGTGGACCAACCTTTGTAGGTCACCCACAAAAACAATCAGTTGTGGGTACGGGTAAGGGTTGACAGGCAGTTGTGAATAAGGGTAAACACATACAGCAGTTATAGTTGTAGTTAAGGGTTGTAATAGGTAGTTGTGGGTAATGATTGACAGGCAATTGTGGGTATGAACTGACACTGTTCACCTAGAGGGGCTATTAAGTGAAACTCACCTCACAAAATATGTCCAGGTGTATAAAACCTTAAACATGTATTTGACCTACAGTTGGTGGTACAGTACAGTAGTAAAGTGGGTGTCTCTCACAACCTTGTCCTGGGATCAATCCCTGGCTCAGGACACAGGTGAGAAGGGTCTTATCCAGCTTGATACTAACAAACATTGCAGGTTTTTTCTGGGTACTGTACTCTGGTTTTTTCTGGGTACTGTACTCTGGTTTTTTCTGGGTACTGTACTCTGGTTTTTTCTGGGTACTGTACTCTGGTTTTTCCCCCTGTACTAACAATGGACAATAAAAGTCATAACATGTAACAAAGACCAACTGTCCAAATGGCTATAAAGTTGTATTTGTTCTTCACTAAATTCATGGAGGTGAAAGCAAACTCACAGCAGTAGGTGGAGTCAAGAATTGTTAGGTTATACTGTACTGTACAATGTGACTTTATGCACATGAGGGGAACTAGCTGGAGACACCTATGTCCTCAAAGTGACAGGATCACAATCATCAACCTCTTCTTTCAAGGTCACATATTCTTGGGAGTTCAAACACTGTAGTTCCATTTGGATTGATGACGTACATACCCATACCCATCTGAATGTCTATTTTGCTTCATCTGAAAACTCATCTCCCAGACTGGCATACAGGATGGAGTGTTGGATTATGCAGTGGTATGATAACATGTCAGGTTGGTTTTCTTTCAAATGTCCAACCAGTCTCCTTCCATTTCTCTAACATGGATGGAGTTTCATCTATAGTGAGTGACACCACTGACCTCAGACCTATCTTCCTTTTTGTTAGCATCCCTTTAATGGCCTCATAGATATCCTCTTCCGTGTTCATGCTTCCAGGTTTGTCACAGCCAACAGGTCTTTACAAAATACCATCTTTGCTTCATCATAAAACCTAAGAAATATCAGAAGATGGGCATTGTCAGTCGTATCTGTTGACTCTTCTACAGCCAGAGAAATGCATGGTGTATTTTTTTATGCTATCATCATGTTGTAAGACCAGATCTTCAGCTAATATTGCAGTCCTTCTCATTGTTGTAGAATACGACAATGGGATCTGTTTAATCTTCTCTTTGAGCTCATCTTTTTTGTTTACCCTCAACAATGTTTTCATACCCTTTAACATTCCTTCTTTGACCGTCTCTGCATAAAAAAATGGATTTGACAACAACTCTCGTAGATCTCTCACATTGTGATTTGAGCAAATTTATTTTGGTTGTTCTCGCCTTAGTGTTCTGAGGATACATCTTTTTAAAATAACTTTGTTTAGTTTCATGGTGGCATTTCATATTGTCACTTTTCACAACAGCAATGGATGCTGGGGTCTGCACCAAAGCTCCCCACGGTCCACTAATTGAGTGGCCCCGATATATAATAAAGCTGCAATAAATGTAAAGGAGATACAGTAATGACATTATGAAAGATTAAAATACTCATAAATACAGAACAACTTTCTTACCTAGTGTCTGGTAGTTGAGAGCCACTAACTGACAACCTGCATTCCAGAATTGATGAGGAAGGAAGTTAGAAGAGTCGACCCGAGTACCACGTGGATAGACACGTGATAACTGACGTTTGTTGTAGTTGACAAATTCCATGGGAGTCTCCTTCAACAAGTTACTAGACTGTGTTTCCACAAATGATGACATCTCATAACTCCTGTTTCGTTCTGAGGAAGAATATCCACGCCATTATTCATAACAAAGTGAGGAGCATATACTGTTCAAGATAAAATTATACGGTTTCTTTTGCATATATTTCATTGTTTTCCTTATAAAATTATTGAGTAAACTGTAGAATTTATATTTTTAAGTGAGAAATATAAGCACTAGAGACATCAATCTAGAAGTATAAACTGGCAGCAGGGTCACAAAGGGGTTTAGTAATGATTTAATTATTTGGGAAACACATATACTGTAATTTATATATACAACTTATTATCATTTATCTGACCTGGTTTGCCCCAGATATAGATAAGTCAATCTGAAGTAATTATCGCAAAGACTTAAACATTTAGGCACCATAATTATGTGATATTGTTGACCCTATATGTACTGGATGAAACTAAGTCAGGAGAATGAGCACACTATCTACTTAAAACAAAAGGCTTTAAGAATAAATAAAAGGAGTTCCTGGTTCACTACATTCATAAAGAGAATATTTATCTTATATCTGTGAGGTGAACTATTGTGACTGTACAGGTAGCCATTAAATCACACATAAGTTAGAGAACTTATTGTTTGGTGGTGTAAATGCACAGGTTAAATATACAGTATATACTGTATATATATATATATATATATATATATATATATATATATATATATATATATATATATATATATATATATATATATATATATATATATATATATATATATATATATATATATACTGTATATACTTTTATTTTCTATAATTTTCCACATACATTATTGCATGAGAGTAAATAAGGAGAAGCGAGACAAAGAGGATGCTGGCCGAGTGACTGTGTACAGTACATGGTGGAGAAGAGTCTACAGGGTACTTGTTTTCAGTGAGTTTGAGGAGTAAGTTATATGGTGAGTGTATGAGAATGACAACGCACTGAAGACTTAATAACATTGCGAGTGTTGGAGAAAGAAGTTAGTGAATTAAGTAAGCATATCGATAATAATAATAATAATAATAATAAAAAGGAGAGAGGGAGAGAGAGCATTATTTTAGCATATTTTCATTATTACAAAAAAAAGAGAGATAATTTTTGGGTAACCAGTTTTCATTCATAAATCAAAGCACAGGACATTTTTTTATATACGTAACTTAAAGATTTTGTAAGTTGAAACTCTGTAAATCAGGGACTAAACTAAAATCAAATTAACTTTGGAGCTATGCCCCGCCCCGAGGGTGATTGAGAATTAACGTGATTGGCTGCTGGAAAAGAGCACAACTATTGGTCACTAGTCTGACTCCCTGATGAAGCAGAACGTTGCTCATCACTTATTAATATATTCAATGTGGTAATTTTCTCCTCCTCACTTTCATACAGTATTGGTGTGTGAGAATATGTAGAATGAAAAGAACAAAATTATTAAATAATGAAGAGCTGTTGCCTGGCCAAAAGACAGAAATCACTTTAACCTAACCAATCAGGCACTGTGAGGGGCATAGATGCTGAGTTAATTTGATTATAGTATATACCAGTATACAGTATACAGTTTACTGTATACTGTATATATATGTAAATATACCATATCACTTGTTTGTCATAAAAGGTATGGACAGAAACAGAAAAAAATCATCCAATGGAAGTCGTGTGTGTGTGTGTGTGTGTGTGTGTGTGTGTGCCTGTGTGTGTGTGTGCCTATGTGTGTGTGTGTGTGTGTGTGTGTGTGTGTGTGTGCCTGTGTGTGTGTGTGCCTGTGTGTGTGTGTGCCTGTGTGTGTGTGTATGATTATACAATGTTAAACATGAATTACTCAACATTTATAAAAGTTATAATAATATAAGTAAAGATCATTTAATTCACCTCACATCGTTTAAAAGATATCAGTCATAAGACTTTAGTTGATGCCAAAGGTCTCTTTAGCAAAGCTATGTGTGAATATTACCCACTTCTTGAAGAATTATTACTGTATGACTGTAAAAAAATAATCAGAGGTAAGAAGAGAGGAATACCATTTTCCACAAAATCAAAAAATATTCTTTCATTACAAAGAATTCTTCAGAGAGGCTAAAATTCCAATTGAGTTAAGTTGCACTTTATTTGAATGATGTTAGAATCATAAGCAAAACATATTCATTCATAAAATATTTTAACTATGGTCATCTACTGTTAACTCACTTTCTGCGGCCTCAAATGAATGGAAGTGCACAGGTTGTACATAGTTGACTAGAGCCGATATCTCTGCTCCTGCCTCCTCCTCAGCATCAGCGGCGCAGTGGCCCTGAGGATGAAAAACCCTCAGTGTGTACTGAAAGCAGGTGGGATATACAGGACATCTGGTATATATGTACATATCAGCTGTACACTGTGATAAAGGCTTGACTGAAAAATCTAGACCTGTGGAGAGAATCTATGGGACAAAACTGTAAATAAATTAATAAATAAATAAACAAATAAAATAAGGGATACTGTATACAGTAATTTTTAAATGACCTCACTGCTGCTTATATTGATATTTTCAATTTACTGTAAAAAACCCATAAATATCAATGTTTGTTGTTACCTGTTATCATGAGACTTCTTTCCCTAACTAATAATTGCACAGGTAGCTGGAATCACCAAATATCACAATAGAAAACTGAAATACGCATTATCATTCACTGTCACTTTGAATCTTACGACACATTGTGGACTTTCAAATTCTTTAAACAGACATTACTGTACTAAACCTATATAAAAAAGTCTAAGGAAAGGAAAACCACATGAATAAATTTTATCCAACCAAAAAGTAAATCACATCTGAAACATACAGCAGCACATTTCTAACTGGGATGAATTGCAGCAGCAGCCAGACCAAGGTACAGTCAACTACTAAAGTCTGTTCACCTCTCCCCCTGAACCACGAAACCCGAGATTCAGCCTAGTGAACCTGGAGCCATACTGATACATCATTCTGTCCATAAATGCTTTGGATTCACGAGTTTGAATCTTGGGGTTCGTGGTTCAAGGGGGAGAGGTGAATGGACTTTAATAGTTGATTGCACAGTATGATGGATTTTGAGATACAGTATGTAAGAACTGTTCCCAGATTTTCCCTCCCAAATCAAAATCACACTATAATACTACCAAACAAAACTGGAATTCTCTGACCATTACAAGACACTTATCTGTTTACTGTATGAGGAAATGAAAAGTGAATAACAAGACTTTAAATGAGAAGTGAGGTGGATGTGTAATGTGATGTGACACTAAAAGATAAGCTTCCCAGTTTAGAAGCACATGGGTGGCTGAATATTGAGAGTACCTGTACTGTGCAGTATTGGCAAAGTTTTGTGTAGAGGTCGGCTAAAATAGTTTGGGCATATGGAGAGAATGAAGGAGACCTACAAGTCAAAGGGTGCAGGAGTCTGAATACTGTATAAAGTGTAGAGGGGAGAAGAGTGAGAGTGAGGAGTAGGCCAAGAATGACAAGGGGAGAGGTTGTATGTACAGTAATGACCTCAGAATAAAGAACCAGATGAGAGACGCTGCTGGTGAGCTGTTATCAGATAATCAGGGATAACCCACGCAAGTGTGGAAAATGGCTGTACAATTCTTTTGCTTGCTAGCAATATTATTACCACTAAAATATTAATTTGAACCACTTACAGGACTTGATATATCTCGTTCATGAATTTCCTCTGGTGTGAGTGGGAGTTCCTCCTCGTCAGAACTTGAACTTACAACGTCCTCAGGTCCTCCATCAGGTATTTCTCCTGTTAAAGGAATGCACCCAAAATTAGCCACCAGAGTTTTGTAAAATAAAGTAGAGAGCATACACAAAAAATTATACAACTTAATCAACAATATATTCAAGAAGTTTCTTGAATGCATCAATTGGAGTGATGCAATATAAGGACAAGCCAATAAAATGCACATTCCACTGCTAAACATTTCAGGTGTTCCATAATCACTCTCCTCTAGTTAGCCAATAATAATTTCCCACCAAAATGGCCAAGTCCTTAATTGTTACAATTCTATTTAATTCCACTTAGAAATAGTGTGACATATTAATGATTACTATATAACAAGCAGGTCTTGAAATGGCAGAGTAACCGACACCATTAAAAAATAATAATTTCCCGGTAAAATAATGCAATTTCAACAGTCTCTTTTACTGTATACATAATTCCAACTGCCAAAAGAAGGATTTATCCTGAAATCACAAATTATAGCCAAGTCCAGAACTAGTCAGCTTGAGTATAATTATGCACTCACTAAGACTTCAGTCTAGAACCCAGGAGTCCATGAAATTAAAGTAGTGACTAGGATTAATTCAAATACTGTACTGTACTTATACCTACAAGCTCTCTCCAAAAGCAACAATAGACCTAAATAAGAGTAATTAGTAGCCCAGGTTTTATCCCTCTTGGAAGGAGAAAGAGGTATATTGGTACAAGTATTGACATAAAAAAAAAATAAAAAAAAAATAAAAAAAACAGTACGCTGCCTGTTCTCTGGGATGCCCTTACAGGTCTTCCAGGCATGAACCTCATCCCTTCCCGGGAGACCTCCAAGCCACCTAGTTCCAGGCTTGGCCATAAGATTTCAGGAGAAATCACATTATTTTTGGTGTTCATTTTGAAGTTCACTGGATCCTTCCATAAAGATACTTTTTGGAACAAGCTTGCACACGTAGGTTTCAAATTACCCCTTTATAGAGGTACAGTTAACTTTGGGGAGATTTATTATGTACTTAAATTAGTTCAAACCACTAATACCAAAGTGTCCAGGGTCCTATTGACAGCTAAATTAGCATTCATACTCAAGCCACTTAATGAAGGACAGATGGCCAAAATTTTTTGGTCACCAACGGCTACAAGGTGCATCTTGTAGGTGATACATTTTTAACTTAAGGAACAATCTTGTCTTGTGTTTCAACATAAAAATTGATCACTTCCATAATAGTAACACCATCAACAGTGGTCATATCAGAATAT
Organism: Homarus gammarus; assembly: GCA_958450375.1. Lineage (NCBI taxonomy): Eukaryota > Metazoa > Arthropoda > Malacostraca > Decapoda > Nephropidae > Homarus > Homarus gammarus. The sequence continues at coordinate 223,444 of CAUDMG010002484.1, forward strand.
GAACTTCCCTTCTTTAATAAACCCCTCCAAGTCTGTCATGGAACAAGAATACAAAATAATAATACACGTATTAATATTGATGAGCAGAATTTATGGAGATTCCAGAGTTGCAGGAAATGTTCATATAATATTTTCATATCTTTATGCTAGTCCATCCTGGCTGAAGCATCACCAACCAAACTACATTTCTGTTAGACACTATTTATTATAAAACAATTCCAAACTTGTTAGTAATTTTCATTATGTTGTGTAATTTGCTTCCTGATCCACTTCCTTCATCATTTTGCAGTTTATAATAGCAGTGATTGGTAATTTCTGTTTTAAGTCTTAAGTGATATTGAGTATTGTACTGTTATGGGTAATGCAAGATTTCAGACATGACCCACAAGTTTCTTGGTTGGCCATACTGCTTCAAAGGTCTGTGTATTTATTTGGTTGGCCATACTGCTTCAAAGGTCTGTGTATTTATTAAGTCACTGGTTAAAGAGTTTCAAGAGTCCCACCTCACAGTTGTAACCCCTGAAGCCATAAGTAAGAAGTCACAAGTTCAGTTGATCACACATTCTGGTACAATATCACATCTCACACCAACGACTGAGACCTTCCCATTTGTTGGCAATTTTAAGACATACCTTGGTGAGATTCATCATCTATTATCTCATTTCACTGACTTTGCCAAGTGTCCAGTAGCTTGGTGTTGTGTTACTCCAACAGTATCAGACACTTGCCCACTTCCCAGGTCTTTTATGCTGACTAGTAAACAGCTCAGAATTATCTACTGTACTAGAAATTTGCAAGACATAAATAATAATAATAATCTTTTTTAATTCTTCCATTTGGGACTTGTGCTGGTTTTGTCTCCAGCTTCAGGATACCAATTTTCAAATACTTTATCTGCAATTAGTATTTAGGTTACACCAAGACTGGACATGGCTGCATCTCCATGACCTGTCCAGCTGATACCGATCTTTAATAACAATGGGAGTTCATCGGTCAACGACATGTACTTTTTTCACTTGAACTCAGATTAACCATACAAGATCTTGATCACAAATCCTATCCCCAAATTTGAAGTCTTCAATATGATTTCGGGAATGTGATTTCTACAATGGAAGTTCTACCTGCCTTAATCAAATAAGGATGGGTGGTAGGCATCTCTCACCTAACATCAAACTCTGTGGTCATCTATGTAACTGGGGATTTTTCATTAAAATTAAATAATCAAAGCCTTTTCACATGGACAGTCGTCAACTTTTATGTGGCTGAGTGAGAAAGTTTCAGCTGGGGTTGCCAGATATAGGATATAATTCTCATACAGTGAGGGTGGCAATCCAGTTTAGATTTCAGTCTCTTATCATGTGTTACATTTAAACATTTACAATACAAACCCCAACCATATTTTTTTTATACAGTACCTGTGCTGTGTAAGGTATTTATTATGAATGAATTTCAAATTTTCTGTTTACTGTACTGTGAGCTGACTGAGATACAACTTGACCAGCAAGGGGGCGGGAGGGGGGGGGGGTAAGTAGTGATAAATCCGGCTTCCACAATCACCTAAGGTGGAGAGTAAAGTCCACTGTTTAGATCAGTACAGTAGTTGCTAGTTAATAATTTTTAATCATAAGAGATTTTATTTTCATAAATGGTTATGATAACAATAGATAATATTTCTAAATAATTTCATATAAATTTCACAAACAAGAATGTACATTAAATCAGATAAAAACAGGAGGCAGGGCCAGATCAAACATGTAAGAGCCAAACTGTGACTGTCCACTCCTCCCCTTCTGAGGTTATCAAACAAACACAAACCCAAAATTAACCTAACCTCATTTTCAGCTTGAATTGGGGTACAATTTCCACCCTTATCAATTTAAAATGGCTCATCTGTGACCAAACCTAATTTAACTAAGCTAATCCTAGACCTCCAGAAGTCCTGAATGGTTTAAAATGATTTGAAAATTATATATGGACTTACAAAGATTGGAAAATATATTAAAAATAAGACCTAATGGAAGAGCCAATTCAAAAATGTCCTCCATTAGTATCTTTTGGTGAGGAACAGAATTAAAAATGGTGGACTGATCTGAAACCAAGATGGTGGACAGTAACCTTGGCAATTATCAGGTGTTGAGTGGTTGAACTTGGTTCTTATTGGACCTACTGTTCCTAATGGATTAAAACATCGATCTTGGCAACATTAAAGTCAAATATATGAATATCAGAAACTCTAAAACTAGCAGCTCTTTATTATGGGAACTTCCAGGGTGAAAGTGATAGCCATTTTCTTCTTTAATTCTCAACACTTGCTTACAGTGACCGATCATCAGTAGTTTCTGAGTAATACAAATATCAAATCATTAACCTTACACCACATGAATCAATACTGGACAACCCCCAAACATCTGTGATACAGAGAAAACAACAACAGAATATAAATAAGTGGAAACCACAAATATCCTCCAAGTGAAAATTTCAATTGACAATTCTATAATTTTTTTTTAGGAAACATCACATGCCAGAATACAAATGGATTTTTTTTTTCAAAACATGAAGTTTGGTAAATTAATTTTGTGGCATGCATAGTCATTATTATAAATCAACTAAGTAATGATTCATCCTCTTGTTCACTATTATTTTCTTGTACAGAACTCTGGAAACGAAAATATAAAGGCACAGGTATGCACATACATTTACCGGTACATATAAGTATGTAACTTCTCCCACACACAGAAGGATAACTAATTACATAGTGATATATATCTTGTGCAACTGTGTTCAGCATTTATATTATGATTCACCTTTAGAAATTCCCATATCACTCCTGATCTTTGGTAGCTAAATAATTAATACAAATTTTTTAGTTAATCTTACTAAAAATCTACTAAATATACAGTGTACTTTATTCCTGCTAACTAATTGTTTATGCATATTATGTCATCAATTGAGACTAAAACCAAATAACAAACAATATAACTTAAAAAATTCCAAGTTACCAAAGTTCTGGGCTAATAAGGATCACAGGTTGTCAATGATCAGGAGTGACATACAGTGACGGGGGGAAGTTTCTGCCTCATGCTACGCCTCACATTAACATTACCAAGTATCTATATATATAAGAAGTAGCGATGCACAATACGGTGACAACGTGAATATATCCCGACTCAAAGCACATGAAGGCAACAAATAATGGAATAACACACAATACAATATGCAAGAAAAACTTCCCAAAGATGTTACAACAGAATAATATCAAGAAATCAGCTAAAACAGAGTAACAGCAACATTCTAGGAGAAAAAGTTTAGTAATATATATAGGTAAGGGGGGTTAATGTAAATACTGGGGTACTCAATACACGTGAAACTTTAGGAATAAGCAGGTGCACGTATACTGACCAGAGAAATCTCGTACGTTGATTTATTTTTACCTCGTTTGTGATATCCGACGCTAAGCAACTCATAAATAATATTGTTTCTTAGATTAAAATTCAGAACCTGCTTGTCCCATAGCTCATGGAGTTGAACTTGATAGTGCTAGATACTATTAAAAGAAACAAAATGCCTGCTACCTCAAAAACAACACCAATATGGCTGTCTTGGTAAAAGAACACATTTCCATCTATTGCCAGTTTGTAACCATGTAAACATAATGGTTGGTGTTTCTTATCTCCAACATAAATTTCAAAAGATGATCAAATTATATCAAAATACATTTTCAGTAGAAATAAATCGGTCTCTTTACTCATACTGTACATTTATTTATTTATCTACACCTGTAATTCATCTGCACTAACATCACTCCACAACCCTTTTATTATACTGAATATAATAGTTACCTAACTAAAAAATGGTGCACTAGTGTTCGCTTTGTTTAACAGAAGAACTATTAGATTCTGTACTTTATATTCTTTAATGAAAATCAGATTCTGATTATAAGTTGATGTCTGGCAGTAAAGGTGAAAGAGTCAAACAAAATGTAATGCACAGTACATGTTTTGAAACATTAGTACAGTACACCACATAACTGAAGCCGGTCTTCATAATAAGAGCAAACTCCTCATATGGTTTAATCTGATATGTCCTCATTATACGACTAACTCGGTGGTGCCTTTAGTGCCCAGACAAAGGCAACATGTGACACAATCAACTTCACTTTGTGAACGTTATTTTACTCCTTAAGGATTAACCTCAAGAATATATTCATTTTGTGTAATCATTATTTGCCAACTTCACCCATAAGACGATGCTCAACTATGACCCACAAGTGACCGACTCACATATGGTACATGGGAGTGGTGTGGTGCCAAGCGAGCCTCAGATTCCAAAATGATTCCATAACTTTCATTTTAGGTTCATCATACTGTATATAAAACTAACCCTGATCATTTTCCACATTTCAAAAACATTTCATTCTTTACCTTACAAAGCTTGGATAATATTTACCAGTACAGCTTTTACAACTTTAAGACAAAACTAAGCTTAATAGCACTATCATGCTCCCAACTCCATCATTGTGGCACATAAGGTAAGTAACACTACACATCACTGTGCAACTCTTACCTATCAGCCTGGCCACCAGGTGGGGAAAGGCTAGGTCGGAAATTACTATGATTAGCCAGATTAACCCAGATTATGATAAACAAAGTACAGAAGATTTGGGTGAACTAGAAAATAAAATTCAAAAGAATATTTCCTGAGTTGTTACATGAATGACGTCCAGACTGACAAGAGGACAATCATTGCTATAATTGTTTCTCATAATATTTATATAAATTTAAATTTCATTCTTAAACAAGGATAAGCTAAAATATAAATATGGATTTTAAAACTGATATGAATATTAATGTTTCCTTTTGCCTTACCTAAAATAATTTCTCAGGGTCTATTGCCAACACAAGCAATATCTGGATTATCAAAATAACCCACGCTAAAAATTAGTGTGTACACTATATACTAGTAATGGATAGATGTGATACTCATACTAAAATACACACTATTAAGTATCTTACTGCACTTACCATTAGCTACTTCGTTCTCTTCTTCGGATGACTCTCTTGACCCTTCTTTCTCTAGCAGTGGCCTCGGGATCTCACCATTACCTTGCATCTCTGTCGGTCTCGATTCTCCGGTCTGGTTAAGCTCAACGTGGAACTGAGAGTCGCCTCCCGGTGTGTTTCTTTTGGAATGATGGTGGGTGCGATGTTTCTTCTTATTCTTAATTATAATTTTGCGTCTTAAACTTGATGGCGGAGGAAGTGGGTGGCCAGGCTCGAGCTGTTTGTAAGATAATTGGAACGGTTCAAAGATAATCTCTGCCATGTATGAGACTTAGGCTTAGTGGAAGTTTTATACCTAGGCCATGTGGTCGTGGGTTCAGCAGTATACTGTACAGTACAGTACTGTGATTTTAGGATCAAACCTTCATTTCTAACCATTTTACAATTAAGAAAGGTGAGGAATACTTTTATTTTTATTGTATAATGTTTATTATATATGGTACTCTATTGTGTAAAGTATTTCTTATGATGTTCTGAATTATTTTTCATTAATTCTAAAAAGATATTTCATTATAATTATTGTATCTTCAACTATCTTAAATACTGATGATGTATATTATAATTCTATTGGGTGTTTGAGATAAAAGTATATTATACTATGTATTCAATAATTCACAGGTCTCACAGCCCCTAGATACTGCATTAAAATCTTATCATAAAACATCCACAAGGAACCAGTCTTACCACGTAATTTTCAAGCGGACTGTCCAGCAGCATATCACCAAAAAATTCTCTACAGTACCCTGCAATTTTGGCCTGTTGTCGGGGGTTACAATGGTTCTCAAAAGATAAAATTACAGGCCACTCAGATGTTTTGAAGGCCGACTCTGCTATACCTTCAATCACTTCCTGCAAAAATAAAAATACATCCATTAGTCAGAAATAATTTATTCTATCATTAACAAAACTCCTCAACCATTTCAATAAGGGGATGCCACTTCTAATACAGTATTTTATTTGGCTAACGTCCGATTATTTTATTCAGGTTAGAGGCGACCCCATACACGAAGGGTTAAACTATTTATTATTACTCTAGCGCGTTTTTTCCCAGCTGAGAAAAGATGCCCCGCCCCCTCTTCAAGAGTTACAGCTGATTGGCTGTTGCAAACCTGTCTGATTTTGTCCTGAAGTAATGATGTATTTCCAAATGAGTTTATTCATAATCGTTGGGATGACAGTTTCTGACGAGAAAGACATTTAGCTAAATTATATAAAGATACATACATTCATTATTTCAAACATAAGCACGTAGGAAGTTTATCAGAAGTATTATACATGAATTAACTGTTAAGCTCGGGTAGCAAATTCATGCTTTCGGAGGATGCATTTAATATATACAAATTACATACAGTGGGGTATGCTATAACGAACGGATCCTACTACGAATATTCCTATAACGAACGGTTTAACCTATAAAATTGAGAATGCTATAACGAACGCAACTCCTACAACGAACGCGGATGAATACGGGACTATTTCGCCTGGCACATGAATATTGTTGTTCCGCGACCCACAACAAGAGTGTCAGGCGCCATCTTTGTCTCATTGTGTAGCCAGTGCACCATTGTTATTGTTGAAATTTCGTCTTTTGATGTGGAAATTCGTGTTATTTGTATAACTATTTTGTTATACAAGTATACAATTGTAAAAATGAGTCGTCCAAAGCGAGTGAGAAAGCTAATAACCCTTGAAACTAAGAAAGAAATTATTAAGAAACGTGAGAATGGAAGAAGCATTGCGAAACTTAGTGATGAATATGGGATGGCTAAATCGACTCTATGTACGATTTTGAAGAATAAAGAGGAGTTAAAAACTGTGCAAGTGGCTAAGGGAATTCTTAGACTTAGCAAAGCAAGGTGTAATGTGATTGAAGAGATGGAAAATTTACTCTTAGTGTGGATAAAGGAGAAAGAAATGGCAGGTGGTAACATTAGTGAAGCTATAATTTGTGAGAAGGCCAGACAATTGTTTGAGGACCTTAAAGCCAAGACTCCCAGTGGAAGTGATAGTGATGTGCCAGTGTTTAGGGGTACCTGCATGCTGAATAACACTAAGGTAAGATAAAGTACCGTATTTTTTATATTTTCAACAGAATTTTTTCAGTGTTAAGTGGTTGTATTTGGGGGCCTGGAACGGATTAATCCTATAACGAACGAATGCTATAACGAACGAGGTTCTGGAACCAATTACGTTCGTTATAGTATACCCCACTGTATCAGTAAAACTACATTATGCGAAAACATCATTTTAAAAGACCAGAATTACTGTATACATTGAAATATTACACGACCGTCAGCAGAGGCGGGAAATATGACTGTGAATGACCCTGTACACCCAGGGTCAAGAGTTTGCTCCTTCACAAACTGAAGCAGTATCAACCCCAAATGAGATAAAACAGCACAGCTGCACCAGATGACAGGCAGGGTGAGTAAGTTCGGAGACTCATTCCGTGCCTCAGTTTCATCACAGGGAGCAAACTTTAGCCCACGACTGTATTGTGCCAAAATTATCTTAAAATGAGAACCAGTGACTCATCTTTCTACTCCCAAGGCCACAGTCAGGATTTTCACTCATCAAATATGAATATCAGGAGAGGAAGACTTTAGCAGAAGACTTAAGCTTGTCTATTTAGAATGGATTTGAGAGAAACCAAACTGAAGGGCAGTAAAGAATTAAAAGTCTCTGATAACAATGAAATGTTGTCTCCTTTATCAAAAATCCTAACGTTTTCAATCAAGTAAACATTGATTCCATGAGGGAAGGCATCCTAATGTAGAGAATATCCCAGTCAAGCAATTTTCAAGCCCAAGTTCCATACATGGGTCTCCATACAGTACAGAGGGTCCCCGGGTTACGAATAGGTTCCGTTCCCAAGGACATTCTTAAGTCAGATTTGTAAGTAAGTCGGAACACAGGCTATGTGCATACCATACTTACAAAACAATATTTAAAATCCCACTATATCATAGCCTAAGTCCATATATACATCTAAAATCACTTACCCGGTAATTTAAGACAAAAGAAGAAATAGAATGACAAAATACAGTAAATCAAAGTAAAAAATAAGTCACCAGGTAAATAAAATAGTGTAAATTTAAAGTTTAACCCTGTTTGTATCGGTGGGTGTTCATAAGTCAGGGACCCCCTTTATAGTGTTTTAATAATGTACATGGAGGTGAAAGCTCCTTCTAGAATTTTCAATTACCTTCCAAATAAGGAACCAATTGGTATTTATGGCATATCTGTAAAATATATATTAAATACCATGAATTAGGGACTCATCAGTTTGTAATGTTGTTAACCTTCCCCTCAAGTCTCTCCTGACATTATCTTTCCACCTCAACCTCCTGTTCCTCCTCCTTTAGCTCCCCCTCTTGCCTACCTCAGTCTATCCACCATCAGACTTCAGTTATATTTCCATTTAAATTTCCCTCATAACTCATCTAATATACCCCTTCCACATTTATGGTCAGGATATCAGATAACTACCGACAAATAATCACTAACATTTAAGTCCACTCTAAATTAATACAAGATATGAATTCACCTTTAAGTAAGTATTGGTGTACCCAAATTAATGATACTCTAAATGATTGTAGCCTTGTTCAAAATTGCTAACATTGCCAAATTTGCATCTGGTGTGTCTAGCTTTCAGACACATACATAAAGTTTGTAATTGTATTTTTTATTTAATACGCAAATTTGCATACGAAAACTCTAAAGCAATAATTTAGATCATATGCAATTTTGCACATGAAAATCCCATGAGTGTTAAGATCCTGGTGTTAGAAATGTAAGCACTGCCTTACTCAATAGTGTCCAATTTTCCTACAATAACAATGAAGTTAAACACAAACTTAGTGTTTACTTTTTCCATGCCACTTAACACCCTTACAGACTGACACTGACCTTGGCACTGATTTCTGGCACCAGTGTGAATCCATGAACAATGACTGGTTCTTCCAACCTTCCATTCCAGAAGTCAAGCTCAACACAGCGGCAGCCAGCCAGCAAACACTGCCTGTACATCTCCACTGAGGACTTGCCCGTGAACTGGTGGCCTGGAGATCAGAAGGCTGAGGTTAATGATGATCAGTGTAGGTGTCGAGAATTTATCATCTCGACCGCAATCACCGACTTGCCAGTTTGTTTAAAATGACCACCATGTCCTCTCCACACATTATCTAAATGAAACAAAGCTAAAATCATTAAACATAAGTGTAAATTACAAATAAATGCATTTATTGAACAAAGATATGTCAACGAGATGCAAACCTCAGTGTACAGTATTAACAATGAACGAGGAAACATGAGTGTATGAAAATGGCGTGTTGGCTCAACCGTTTATGTCACGACATCAAGGCACCGATGACGACAAAAAATTTAAAATATAGCTAAAGCCTTATAAACACATGTGCGAGTAATTAAATAATACATACAGTAGTATACTGAATAAAGATATTGAACTAGGGTGTATGTTTCAGTATGGTAACGCAAATTAAACTATTAACATCAATGTCACGTGAGAATAATCAGCCAATGAGAAGCTAGGTTTATCTTTTCATCCAACAAGAATGTTGCTTACTATGTATAATTATTTTTATTCAGTAAAATCTTGCTGCAAATTATAAATATTTGTGCAAACCTTTGAATAAATGCAGATAATGAACGCTAATAGTTAATGGATAGTGAGAATCCAGTACAGAGTTTAGTAAATAATAAAATAAATAGAAGATGGGAAGTTAAACAGCGAATTCCAACCAATCAGAGCCAATATTGCGGCAAGACATGTGCCTCCCGCCAATCAAGGTCGAAGGAGGTCAGTAAAGCTTAGACCACGTGTCCCCGAGTGTGTATCCCGGGAACAGTGTGATCACCTCACCTTAATTCAACACATCATGGAGACGTAGACCAATTCATTGATCCTTTTGGGCTTACACTAAACTCACGTCATGATCCATAAATCAATTTCCTGTACATTACTAAACTCTAACATACTGTAATCATTTGGTTAGCGCATTGCTTATCAAAACCAACTTTCTTACTGCTTATATCTCTTACTCTTTTCTGTACATTATCTCTGTCCTATTCTTTTCTATTCATTCTTGTGGAGGGTAAGTTTGTACATATCAGTGTTTATGTTTGATTAAGCAATATGGATATGACCGCCATTGTTCCATCTATTCAATGACAACTGTGGCCTAAAGAAGCCAACAAACATAAAATAAGGTGAGTAACTAAATCACAATTGGAATACAGTTCAAGACTTAATATACCAATACTATAGAATACTGTCATAATTCTCTGGTGTCACTTTCCAGTGTCTTCAATTTTAACTGTTTAAGTCAGTAGATCTGAAGATAGTGTACTGAACTATTGTTAAATTATCCACAGTAGGAGACCAAGGCTGTGAACATGCAATTAACTGGGAGGCTTTAAGGGTGAAGGCAGTAGCACTGTATGGGGTGATGAGTTAAGAACACTTATCTATGACTTTTTATAAATTAGCATATTATACTTACAGCCTGACATGGTACATTATACAATAAATCCCTACAATGATGCAGTAACAGCTGGTGAAAGACAATTTATTCAATAATGAGCTGAGGTTAACCAACATTCAGTTTAATTATACATTACAAGCCTTACATTAACAAGAGCTGCTGGAGAACAGGCAAGACCCTTTACTCAGACATTATTAACTAACAAACACTATATCACAGTCTTCAATTGTACTTCTACAGTTCACAGCATATAGGATGAAATTTCAAACTTATACAGACACCCATCAGTTGTTGGACATACCTGTGAGGTAAGTGTTGTGAGAAGAGTTTATGAAGTAGTGACCCAGAGGTTGGTCCATGTCCTCATACTGGTCCAATTTCTCCATGGACATGACTGTGTTCTCCTTAGACATCAAATACTTAAGGAACCCCTCGCAGCTTAACACATCTGGGTACAAATGGAATGTTTTAGTTACAATGAGAAGTATATTAACATGTAAGGAGACAACAAAACACAGAGAAAGGCAGGACAGGGATAAAAGTGTCCTACATATTTCTCATCATTTCTTCACTGGACTTATATTCTATGCACTAAAGCAAACTTATTGACTTCATCAAGATTTTGTAACAAACAACAATTAATACGACTGTGGAACTAAACAAATTACCAAATCAAATACTGTACATTGTTCTCTCTCTACAAAAAAAAAAAAAAAAAAAAAAATTAGCACATGATCTAAAATAAAGTTTTATATTATTGAATCCACTGGAGCTCGTCACTTGCTCTGAGTATGGTACAGCGCACACCTTCACCTCACCTCTTCTGACAGTACTGTACTTGCTCCTCCTCTCTCTGTATTTTTTTTTTTTTTTTTTACAGAACTTATTCCGTCTCCCAAACTTACTCTTTGTAATGTTTTCCTTGTGAGGTTCGTAGTCTCTGATGACTTCCAGGGCCTTAGGAGCATCAGCATAGGGATAGAGGATCTCATTCAGGCGTGGATCTCTCTGTTCCTCGTTCAGAAATGTGACCAACTGTTCCACGGTCATACCTCGTAGCTTGGTCTTCTTGTTCGCGCTGTATGACTGGTCCGTCCTGAAGTATAATGATCGCAGGGTATTTACTATACGCATACTTTGAAAATTTTTTTATACCTGTACAGTAGAACCTCTCGATTTGGTGTAGCTTTGGGACTGAGAATGGGTTGAACTTGTGAACTTTGTGAGTTATGGAGGGATAAACTTGTGAACTTAGTGAGTTACTTTAGGATGAATTTGTGAACTTATGAGATTTACAACACACAACATCACAGTAATACTCACAAGGAGCAGAACACCTTTTCCACCTCCAGTCTATTGGTCAGCATGTGATAGAACGTAAGGAAGGTCTCCCAGGTAATTTTGTCCAGTCCTACAGTGTCAGTCTGAAACAAGAAAATAAAATAACTATTAATCAAATGACTGCCATTGATTACAGATTATGTTTATTCAAGCAAAATACTGTAATACTGTATTTATTAACTAGTCATTTATTATCTCTATGTAAGCAAAGTTTTAGAATGTATTTTCGATTTTTTTTCTAGTGTTTTATGATTAGTAAATACTATAGTATGTAAATAAAAGAGTATGATCATTTATTACTGCCACATCGATGTAGAGTATGCCATGTTGATAAGTTTTGCAGGAATAAGCGTAAAAATCAAATGTAATTCAGCTGCTATTTAAACAATGTCTCTAGTTCACTTTACTTAACCTGTGATCCTCTAGTGAACCCTCGATAGAACGGACTCCTGTCTCCATATAATCTATTAGATGAGGTGTTTCATATCTAGCGGACCCTTGTTATAACGGATTTTCATATCTATATAGTACTGTATAGTTCGTCAGATGGAGATTTCACATCCAATGGACCCTCGATATAACGGACTCTCCTATCTAAATAGTCCATTAAACAGAATTTTCACTGTAATTTACATTCTCTTACATATTTGTTCATTGTTACATTTTTCAAAAGCATCCAGAGAGAAAGAGACGTGACCAGGAGCACTTTACATCTTCCTCCAAGCATCAACAATATTTTAAAATCTACCAGAGAAAATATTGTAGTCTTAAAATAATATCCAGTCTCAGTATCCGGAAAATTCAGAGAAAGAAATTGTATCCTGGATTTGTAGTTCTTTCAGACAGTTTTATACAATATAAATATTAAGCTGCAGACAACGTTTGACTTTTTAGCCTTCATAAGGGACAACAGTAACCTTGGTGTGTGTGTGTGTAGCTTTATACAAAATAACCTTTAACTTACACTTCTTAATTATAATAGATAAATGTTGACAATAAGACCAAAATGACAAAAATGAGTGCGAACATTTGTATGAAGATTTTAAAAGGCAAACACAAGCTTCAAAAAAAGTATCTTTAAAATTTTGTTTAATAAGAACATAAGAAAATAAGGAGTCTGCAATAGGCCGGTTGACCTGTGCATGGCAGCTCCTGTCGAGAGTTACTACCACTCTCTATCATCCATGAATCTATCCAGCCTCCTTTTGAAACTTTCCAGAGTTCCCGCACTTACTACAAAGTTGCTAAGCTTGTTCCACTCGTCCACCACCCTATTTGTGAACCAGTTCCTTCCTATCTCCCTCCTAAACCTAAACTTATCCAACTTGAATCCGTTGCTCCGAGTCCTATCCTGCTCAGATATTATAAGAACTTTATCTATATCCCCTTTATTGATTCCTTTCACCCACTTAAATACTTCTATCATATCTCCCCGCACTCTTCGTCTTTCTAGGGAATGCAAGTTAAGTTTCTTTAACCTATCCTGATATGGAAGGTTTCTAAGTCCCGGAATCATTTTTGCCATTCTTCGCTGCACCGACTCTAGTGAATTGATATCCATTCTATAATAAGGGCACCAGAACTGAACCGCATAATCGAGGTGCGGCCTGACTAGTGCAAGATATAGTTGCAATAAGACCTCTGCACTCTTGTTACTTACACTTCTAGATATAAAACCCAATACTCCGTTTGCCTTATTTCGAACATTAACGCACTGTTTTCTAGGCCGTAGGTCCGGGCTTACAAGTACCCCTAGGTCTCTTTCACAAGTCGACTTCTCTAGGTTGATGTTGTTAAGGCTGTATACATTATACACGGACGAAGGAGGAGGAGGAAGATTTTGACAAACCTACAAATCGAGAAAACAACAGTTCATATTGAAATTCATCGGAGCAAGTTAGTTAAAATTTGTACACCATCATAATTCTTAAATATTTTACACAAATATTAACCAGATAGTCATCGGGAGTATTTTCATAGCGTTAAATGTGTAGCCAATGAGAGGACATACAAACACACACAGCATCATACCCAAACTCTCTTAAAAAAGCTCCTGACAGTCCAGGAGAAACGTAGTCTTCTTTCAACTTGTTTCGTCCAGTGAGAAAACTCTCCAGAAGAAGTTAAGAGCGAGGTTCTGAAATCTCCACAGGTGATAACTTAGTTTGTAACGTCTTCCTTCCTCTGGCCCACGTTAACACCAGGCGCTGGACCCTATAGTGTGTGTGTGTAACCTGGAGACCCTGCCATACCATACACCATCAACCTTTGCACAATTGGCTGGCTAAGAATATGATGTAAAAATATAATAGAGGGTAAAAATTATAAGGAGAATGACTTAATGCGGAAGTATGATGATGGTAAAATTATAATGATGGATGTTCTTATAATTTCGATGGAAATGAATATAGTAGGGGAGTTAATTAATTTTGAGAGTATCATCCGTATGGTGATGAGGATGATGGTGGGATAATGAATTATTGTGATGATGAAGAAGGTATGACTAGCAAGGCTACGGTAATAGTCCTATAAAGCGTACCATAACTTAACCTCTTCGTGGGGAATACTAACACAAATGTTTATACATAATTTTAACAATAACACTTACAAAACCCGAACAATAACATCACACCACACATATCAACAACTATAACAACAACAATCTACACATCTTAACACCCCCCCCCCCCCACACACACACACACACCCACACCCGTACACACACACACACACACTTCAACAACACCCCCCCCCCCCCCCACACACACACACACACACTTCAACAACACCCCCCCCCCACACACACACTTCAACAACACCCACACACACACTTCAACAACACCCCCCCACACACACTTCAACAACACCCCCCCCACACACACACTTCAACAACACCCACACACACACACTTCAACAACACCCCCCCCCACACACACACTTCAACAACACCCCACCCACACACACACACACACACTTCAACAACACCCCCCCACACACACACTTCAACAACACCCCCCCACACACACACTTCAACAACACCCACACACACACTTCAACAACACCCCCCCCCACACACACACTTCAACAACACCCCACCCACACACACACACACACACTTCACACACCCCCCACACACACCTCACAACACCCCCACACACACACACTTCAACAACACCCACACACACACTTCAACAACACCCCCCCCCCCCCACACACACACTTCAACAACACCCACACACCCACACACACACACACTTCAACAACACCCACACACCCACACACACACACACTTCAACAACACCCACACACCCACACACACACACACTTCAACAACACCCCCCCCCCCCACACACACACACTTCAACAACACCCACACACACACACCCACACACTTCAACAACACACAGATGCTGGGAAGGGGAGAGGGAGGGGAGTGCGTTACAGCGGGCGGAGAGGAGAGAAGGAAGATAAGGGAGCGGTAAAGTTATATTGGGCAGCACCAGCGTGTCACCACAATACAGCCACCACTTGTTATCAGGAGCAACTGGCAACACCTGGACCCACTATCAGGTAAACTAGTGGTGGTGGCTTCAACAAGTTGCTCGTTGAAAGCAGCAGCAGCCTCCCTCCCTCCTTCACCAGCAGTAAATTACTTGTGCAACCAATTACTTCACCAACTTTGGGGCATGGAAGTGACTCTATACACCTCGGCAAATTATAACGATATATAATTCGATAAATTCCCTATAACTTATGTCTTTAAAAAATTCACAATACTTTATCAGTTATAACAAAAAATACTAAATACCATCTTTAGTTATATTCAAAGGCAAGATGACGTTACGGGAATATATATAAAAAAAAATTTACAATATTATTTAGTTCTAGATGGCGTCAAATATTCTCGTTCCAATAATTTACTTATGAAAGTGATAAGTAAATATATATATAACAAAACACAAAACTAATATGACAAGTAGAAAAATATAAATAAAACATCAAAGACAGCTATTCAAAGTCACTTAATATATAGCTCATAAAAAGAGAAATAACAAATTATGGTAAAAATATGAAACTCGTATTTAGCAACAAGATTATAATAATCATCAGTATTTATTTAAGCTTCATATAAAAAAGTCTAATTTATTTATTATTTTGACGGTGGTAGATGAAACATGACCAGATATCTATTAAGGGTAATACATAATAGTTTACATGGTAATTTAATATTGCGTGCTCCCCCCGGCTTATTTCACCTGATGATTCATTAAAATCCCTAACACTTCCTGGAGGATAGGTTACGTTAGGTTAGGTTAGGTTAGTTAAGTTGGGTTAGTTTAAGTTAGGTTAGTTTAAGTTGGGTTAAATTCATCTACTGTCTCGCGTTAAATTAAGATAACCGACCGATTAAGCCTCCAAGCGCAACTGTGCCTTTAGCCAGGTAGGGATAAAGGGAGGCGTGGGGTGAGGAGGGAGGCGTGGGGTGAGGAGGGAGGCGCGGGGTGAGGAGGGAGGCGTGGGGTGAGGAGGGAGGCGTGGGGTGAGGAGGGAGGCGTGGGGTGAGGAGGGAGGCGTGGGGTGAGGAGGGAGGCGTGGGGTGAGGAGGGAGGCGTGGGGTGAGAAGGGAGGCGCGGGGTGAGGAGGGAGGCGTGGGGTGAGGAGGGAGGCGTGGGGTGAGGAGGGAGGCGTGGGGTCGTGGGGGTAAGGTAAGAGGCGTGTGAGTAGCGTGGCGGCCAACACACCCAGGGCGTGCAGTACAAGTGGTCTAGGGGGGAGGGGGGGGGAGAGAGGGGTGAGAAGGGGTGAAAAGGGGCTGGAGGGGCAAGAGGGGGCTGGGAGGGCTGAGTGGCATTAGCCTAATAGCCCGCCAGACGGCATCACGGACGCCCTGTTGACCACGGCTATAGCAAGGACATCTTCTACCCTGCTGACCACACACACACACACACACACACACACTCTGTTCCAGTTTCCAGGAAGAACAACAACAGCAACACCTCTCACACTGTTCTAACTATACCTGGAAAAGTGACATTATTTATCACACTCCGTTACAATTTCCAAGTACCCAAGTGTAACAAATATCAAGCAGTAACAGCAGGAGAGGTTATATCTATTTCTCTGTCCAGTTTCCAGGAAGCCTTAAGATCTTTTATCACCATCTCTTCCAGTTTCCAGAAGCAAATACAACATCCCCCCTCCCCCCTCCCCCCTCCCCTCCCCTCCCCCCCCACACCACCACCATCCCATTATATTAAGTCAAAACTTCAATTTATCTCACACGTCAAGCTCGCCATTGAGGTCAAATGCATCACTTCCCTTACATTGTTCCAGTTATGTTACCCCCCACCCCCCACCTCCCCCACCTTACGTTGGAGCTGCCATGAATGTAAGGGAGGGGAGGAAGGAGGGGGGGGTGGAGGAGAAGGAGAGGGGGGGAGAGGAGAAGTTAGGGAGAGAGGGAGAAAGAGGAAGGGAGGAAATAGAGGAAAGGAAGGAAGGGAGAAACAGCTGATCACTTTATCTTCCAATAAACTCCAACAGAGAGAGAGAGAGAGAGAGAGAGAGAGAGAGAGAGAGAGAGAGAGAGAGAGAGAGGCCAGGTCAATCACTATATCAAGCACTATCCCTTGTTGACCAGACGTCTTATTGTGTAGACCGTGACCCAAGATGGCGGTGTACACAGACGGTGAACCCTCCCGATTGATTGGCTATCCTTACCTGCCATCTACCCTTACCTGCACTACCCTTACCTGCCATCTACCCTTACCTGCACTACCCTTACCTGCCATCTACCCTTACCTGCCATCTACCCTTACCTGCACTACCCTTACCTGCCATCTACCACACACACACACACCTTTACTAGTGAACTACTTAACCAAACTCCTACCCACAGGCAATGTTACTGTTCCTTTTAATTCCTCGCTGTGTTACTGAGACCCTGAGACCTTCAACTTCACGCTATGTTACTGTTCCTTTACCCCCCCACACTATGTTACTGTTCCTTTACCCCCCCCCACACTATGTTACTGTTCCTTTACCCCCCCACACTATGTTACTGTTCCTTTACCCCCCCACACTATGTTACTGTTCCTTTACCCCCCCCACACTATGTTACTGTTCCTTTACCCCCCCACACTATGTTACTGTTCCTTTACCCCCACATTATGTTACTGTTCCTTTACCCCCCCACACTATGTTACTGTTCCTTTACCCCCCACATTATGTTACTGTTCCTTTACCCCCCACATTATGTTACTGTTCCTTTACCCCCACATTATGCTACTGTTCCTTTACCCCCCCCACACTATGTTACTGTTCCTTTACCCCCCACACTATGTTACTGTTCCTTTACTCCCCCCCCCCCTCTCGACCACCACAGCCGTTCATAATGTATGGTGGTCAGTTTGAAGGCAACCTCAGCCATCTCCCACGACATGAAGAAGAAGAAGAAGAAGAAGAAGAAGAAGAAGAAGAAGAAGAAGAAGGAGAAGAAGAAAGAAGAAGAAGAAGAAGAAGAAGAAGAAGAAGGAGAAGAAGAAGGAGAAGAAGAAGAAGAAGAAGGAGAAGAAGAAAGAAGAAGGTTATCAATGAAGCCTCGAACCTCCGCCTCCTCTCAGTCAATCTCGGTTCAATTCACCAATGAGCAGTATCGGTTCACTCGAATACTAATCATCCTAATGTCACCTGGGGGAGAGAGGGAGGGGGGAGGGGTAGGTCTATGCTAGGGTGTCTAAACTTCATGTGAAATAACCTAGGGTGTCTAATGTTCATGAAAAAAAACTTGTTAAAACCACTGGATCAGACTGAATGTTCCTTAATGCAGACATGGAGTACAGGGGATCACACGAAGGAATGAAGTCTCGAGAAGTATACTGCTAAATAGGAAGAGGGAGAGGAGAAGAGGAGAAGAGGAAGAGGAGAAGAAGGAGAGGAGAAGAGGAGGAAAGGCAAGAGGAGCAAGAAAAGAAGGAAGAGAAGAAGGGATATGTACCGCTTGATACGAGGAGGAAAAAGAGAGGGAAGAGAAGGAGAACAAAGAGGAAGATAAAGAGAAGACGGAGGAGCAGGAAAAGAAGGAGAAGGAAGAACAATGAGAGAAAGAAGAAGAGGAGAAAAAAAGGAGAGGAAGAAGAGCAGGAGAAGAATAAGAAAAAAATAAAAATAACCCCACAACCCGGAATGACGTCAATGGCCGCCCTAAACCCACCGAATCTTGTATATTATTATGAAGTGAGTTTCCAGAACCTCCCGGAAGATATATATATATAGAGAGAGAACTATCCAGAACGATGCTGCTATCTCTGGCTATATTACTTATCTATACTTCGGTGCTCATTTAATACGTGAGAGAGAGAGAGAGAGAGAGAGAGAGAGAGAGAACAACGAGATGGGTTATACAATGTTCATGGTTAACGCACAAGAAGGTGGAAGAAGAGGATGGGTAAAACGCTTTGGAGGTGACATGAAATGACAAGGAAATCAAGGGATTAAACCCATACCAGGGAGGTGTTGACGGCGGCCTCGATTCCATCTGTCAGGCTGGAAAATCCCAAGTGTCTGGCCGATAACGATACCTCCCCCCCTCACCCCTCAAGACCCCTCACCCTCCCAAGACCCCTCATCCCTCAAGACCCCTCACCCCTCAAGACCTCCCCTCACCCCTCAAGACCTCCCCCCCCCCCAGCATAGGTTATTGCCACCCCGTACCCCACCACCACAAGATCTTTGGCTCAAGTGGCAGCCAAGAAGATTGAGCAGGAATCACACACACACACACACACACACACACACACACACACACACACACACACACACTACTATCAGGTTTTATTGAGTGTGAGTTCCCCAGCAAGCAAGCAAGTTAGTGTGTGTGTGTGTGTGTGTGTGTGTGTGTGTGTGGTGTTGGCAGGTGTCAGTCAATCATCTTGGTCCACCGTTGCAGTCACCTCGCTTTGATATCTCCAACACCACCACCAACACCACCACTACCACCAACACCACCACCACCAACACCACTGTCACCAACACCAACTTTACACACACACACACACACACACACATAAGAACATAAGAACATAAGAATGGAGGAAACTGCAGCGGGCCTATTGGCCCATACTGGGCAGTCCCGTTTACACCCAACCCCTATTGCTCATATGAGCATCCAACCTATGTTTGAAGCAATTCAGCGTATTCGAGTTAATGATGATATTTGGTAACTTGTTCCATTCATCCACTACTCTGTTTCCAAACCAGTGTTTACCTATTTCACGCCTAAATCTAAATTTGTCCAATTTAAAACCATTGTTACGAGTTCGCTCCTGGTTGGATAATTTGAGTACCTTTGTAATGTCCCCTTTGTTTAGCCCTGCCTTCCATTTATACACCTCTATCAGGTCGCCCCTCGCTCTACGTCTCTCAAGGGAGTGCAAATTAAGATGCTTTAACCTGTCTCTATACTCAAGGTTCCTGATACCCGGGATTAGTCTTGTCATTCTCCTCTGAATTCTTTCCAAGGATTCTATATCCATTCTGTAATACGGTGACCAGAACTGGACTGCGTAATCCAGGTGTGGTCTCACAAGAGCAAGATACAGTTTTAGGATGACCTCGCTAGTCTTGTAACTAACACTCCTTTGTATGAACCCAAGTACTTTATTAGCCTTGTTTCGAGCAAAAACACATTGTTTACTTGGCTTAAGGTTCCTACTTATCATTACTCCTAAATCTCTCTCGCAGTCGGATTTCTCTATGGCATCGTTGTTCATCTGGTATCTGGTTTCCCTGTTTACATTTCCTATACTGAGTACTTTACACAAGCCGCCACCATGAGCTATATTTACGTCTATAATGTATACTGTTATCACCTCTATGGCTGGTTTATTGATCCACCCGATATTATTAGTGTTATACGTTGTTGGGCAGTGTTGGAGGGATGATGGAATGAACCAGGGATGATGGAATGAACCAAGGATGATGGAACGTTCTCGTGTATGGATTATGATCTAAATATAGTACGGCATTTATTTTATAATTCGTGTATGACATTTATCAAACGGACCAGAGCGAGAGGATACACCCCCCACCACAAACACACATACACCCCACACACACACATACACACCCCCCCCCCACATACAACAATTACAGATCATCTCCCCCTACATAATATTCACCCATCCTATAACCCTCCCCCCCCCTTTAACTTGAGATTACTTCCCTAATCTCCCATCCACACCCTCAAACTTTGGCCATAAACTCTTCCCCTCCACCCATTCCTCGCCTCCACCTACTCCCGTCCCACCCACCAAACTCCTTCTGTCTCTCGGCTATCCACTGCAACCATCTTCCTCCACCTCCACCCTACCAACCTGCTCTACCTCCACCCTACCATCTTCCTCCTCCACCTACCCCTCCACCCTATCACCCTACTATTCCCTTCCACCCACCCCTCCACCCTTCCTTCCTCTCTCCCCAAGGAACTTCGACTCAGCACCTTCCAGCATGCTAACGACGTAGACGCTCCCGAAGAAGTGGGTCACACTGCAGCAGAAGACCCGAATCTCAGCACCATTATGACTCCACGCCAGGAACCATTACCTCGTGAAGGTCAACGCCGGAAATCAACGTCAAGGGGTCCAACGTGCAATTATAAGCTTGGTTTGAACGCCAGAAATACAAAGGCTTAGAATGAACGCCACTGGGAACACAACACGAGGAGTAAGACCCAGAAATCAACGCCCCAAAACAAGCCAAGATTTACAATTCAACGCAGTGGAATGAAGGAAGAAGAGTTACACACACACAGACACACGCCCCCCCCCCCCAAAAAAAAAGAAAAAATCCTACCATATCATTTTATATACCATTTTCTCCCCCACTTATAAAATAAACCTTAACCTATTTTAACCACAGATATCCATATATATTTTTAACCAACCTGAGTCACTTTATCCACCTAACCAGATTAAGCTGTCTTCCATTGCTGGCATTAGTTAGGTTACGAGACACTGAGCCCTCCCAAGCAGTTTCATTTGAATATAATTACGTATTAGCCCAAATATTTTTTTTTTCTCTCCCTGCGTCCTAATTTTGGGGGGAGGAATTTTATTTTTTTCAGGTATTCTTACGCTGTTTACATCGGCGTCGTCAAAAGGGTTAAATCAGTACAGTATAGTCAAAAGGGTTAAATCATCGTCGTCAAAGGGTTAAATCATCGTCGTCAAAGGGTTAGATCATCGTCGTCAAAGGGGTTAAATCATCGTCATCAAAGGGTTAAATCATCGTCGTCAAAGGGGTTAAATCATCGTCGTCAAAGGGTTAAATCATCGTCGTCAAAGGGGTTAAATCATCGTCATCAAAGGGTTAAATCATCGTCGTCAAAGGGGTTAAATCATCGTCATCAAAGGGTTAAATCATCGTCGTCAAAGGGGTTAAATCATCGTCGTCAAAGGGTTAAATCATCGTCGTCAAAGGGGCATCGAGTAAATCTGTTAGGTTAAGGATATCTAGACCTTGTGTTCGTTGTCCACTGTGTCCATTTTTGTCTCTCTCTCTCTCTCTCTCTCTCTCTCTCTCTCTCTCTCTCGCTCGCCGGAGAGAATGACAGGAGTGATGAGAGACTCCCCCCACCACCACCACCCACGTCGCTCCTGCTGGTGGCGCTGCTGGTGGTGGTGGTGAGAGAAGCAGTAGTTCCATCACTTCAAAAACATGATTGTTGCTGTGTCGTCTTCTGCTTCCTTTCCATTGGCGACTAAATTTAGCGTCTTGGTAGGGTTGATAAAGTCTCCTCTTGCTCATTTCCTCCCCATTCTTCACAGCTGGATCCTCCTCTCTCCTCTCCCCGCTCCTCTCCCCGATCCTCTCTCCTCTCCCCGCTCCTCTCCTCCCCTATACACAGCTACTGGTGCTCTCTCTCTCTCTCTCTCTCTCTCTCTCTCTCTCTCTCTCTCTCTCCATTTCTCCCTCACTCCCCCCCTTCCTCCCTCACCTCCCTCACTCCCCCCCCCCCCAAATGGTGACGTCAACAGCCAGTACCTCACTCAGGCATAATGAACATACCGTCTCTGCTTTCATACAATCCGCCGTAATGAATTCTTATATGCAAATTAGCCAAGTGACTCGACAAAAGTTTGGCCAGACGCTCTCGTGCCAAGGTGGGTGGTGGGCGGTGGGGGTGGGGGTGTGGGGTGGGGGTGGGGGGTGTGGGGTGGGGTGGGGGGTTAAGTACACATACTCTTAATGATGGTGGTGGTGGTGAATGGTTGTGGTATGGTGTGGTTGTGATGGTATGGTGTGGTTGTGATGGTATGGTGTGGTTGTGATGGTGTGGTTGTGGTATGGTATGGTTGTGGTATGGTGTGGTTGTGGTGTGGTTGTGATGGTGTGGTTGTGGTAGGGTGTGGTTGTGATGGTGTAGTTGTGGTATGGTGTGGTTATGGTGATTATGGTGATGTTTTTGGATTGTGGTTATGGTGGTGGTGATATTTGTGGTGGTAGTTATAGTAACGAAACAAGTAATTATATAGAAAAAAAATACCCGAAAAAAATTACCGGGTTTACAGAATTAATTTACCTTCTGATCTGTTCCTTAACGTGACTATTTACACAACATTTAATTAATGAAGGTAGAGGAGACACGAGCCTATTGGAATTGTTGTCAGTTTTCATGTGTGTAATTTACGTGTGTGTGTGTGCAGGTGTGTGTGTAAAAAAACTAATGTATATGTGTGCATGTTTGTAAAATGTATCTGTATGCATATGTGTGTGTCTATACATATATTTAATTGCATGTATTCGTATTAAAAAAAATAATTAATAAAACGTGCCTAATAAAAAGGTAATGAATCGGGTGTGCTCTGATTGTCCACTTACTTATAAGGTTTCCTGAAAATGATTAAAAACTGTTTCAGCGTCACAACAAACACACGCACACACGGTCTCTCTCTCTCTCTCTCTCTCTCTCTCTCTCTCTCTCTCTCTCTCTCTCAGTGGGTGGATGGGGTGAAGTGGGTAGCGGGGAGTGGAGTAGGTGGATGGGGGGTGGGTGGAGTAGGTGGATGGGGGTGGAGTAGGTGGATGGGGGGGTGGAGTAGGTGGATGGGGGGTGGAGTAGGTGGATGGGGGGTGGAGTAGGTGGATGGGGGATGGAGTAGGTGGATGGGGGGGTGGAGTATGGTGGTGGAGGCAGGGAGAGATAGGAGGGCAGCCCCAAGACACGGAAGACACAAGAATTAAGAGGAAGAAGCTGGCGAGTACCTGGCGATGGCAGGGGCTGGTGGGGGGGGGGGCTGGTGGGAGGGGGCTGGTGGGGGGCAGGGGCTGGTGGGAGGGGGCTGGTGGGGGCTGGTGGGGGGGCTGGTGGGGGGAACTGGTGAAGGTGGTGGTGGTGGTGGTGGGGGGGGTAGGGGGAGAGAAAGCCTCGCCACGATAACGGGGAGGAGGAGGGGAGGGGGTCGATACAACGTCTTTGTTGGGGGAGGAGGAGGGTCCTATGTCGACCTATAGGGACGCCAAGACCTCAACTCTCTATCTGAATGCCTGGGGGGAGGGGGAGTGGGGAGGGGAGGAGGAGGGGAAGGAGAATAGGAGGGGGGCAAAGAGGTGGGGGGGGGGAAAGAATGATGTAAGGAGGTGAGGAAGTAGAGAAGGGAGGAAGGGGAAGAGGTAGGGGAAAGAGATAAAGGGCAAAACAAGATATTCCGATCAATCATAGTTCCCCCAGCTTGACTCCCCAGCTTGACTCCCCCAGCTTGACTTCCCCAGCTTGACTCCCCAGCCCCGGCCTTGTCATGGTTTTAATTCAGTATAACAGGTGAGTGGTTGAACAGCACAGCAATATAACCGACGGTCGTTCAGGAGTACAATAAATTAGATTGTCCTGCTGGTGTTATTGGTTTAGTGGGCGGTGATTGGTCGTTTGTAGTAGCCAATGAGCATAGAGCTATATAAAGGTGTGTAAATAGATATAATATGATGAGTGTTTGAGGTGTAGATGACTCACTGATTTATAGGAGTGAGTCAACATGAGTCACAGGGGTACTTACCTTCCCAGAGGGCATGCCAGCAGCCTCCAACGCCACCTCGACTCGCTTCTTATCGTCCCCGTGTCGTGCAAACAACTTAACAATACTGAAAGGTAAACAATATCATGGCATTATAATCATTCTATTATAATTATCAAGATCAAAATATAAATTACAAATATATATATATAAACATTAATATATATTTCCACTAGTTTAATTTATATATACTTATAGGTATGTATATTGAAAGAACACTGACTTAAAATGATAAAGAGTGTGTGAGAGCCTGATAAACATACGCACGCACATTCATTCATTCATACATACATACATACATACATACATACATACATACATACACACACACATACACACACACACATCCTTAATATTGGAAAATGCAAATGGTGAGAGGAAAGAAAGGTTCCCTCCCATCGACCCCACACACACACACACACACACACACACACACACACACACACACACACACACACACACACCATCAGGCTGTATCGCTATGCTTAAGTGAGTTTAATCTGCTCCAAGTATCTCACGGTTGATGGAAGGGTGAGGAGATGGGATGGAATAGAAGAGGCTTGATATAAAACAGGGATGGGAGAGAGAGGAGAATGTAATGGAAACGGCTGACATAGGAGTGGATGGGAGGGGGGGTGACATGGGAGTGGATGGGAGGGGGGGAGCTGATATGGGAGGGGATGGGACGGGGGGGGGGCTGATATGGGAGTGGATGGGACGGAAGGGACTGATAGAGGATGGAGGATTGTAGAGGGATGGGATGGTAATGGGGGATGGGACGGAAGGGGCTTGATATGGGAGGAGGTTGGAAAGGAAGGGGCAAGGGTAGCATGGGAGGGGAAGGGGGCGAAGGATGGAAAGGATAGATGGAGGATTTCATATCTGACAGACCCTCCAATAACGGACTTTCCTCTCCATATAACGGACTTTCCACTCCATATAATGGACTTTCCACTCCATATAACGGACTTTCGTCTCCATATAACGGACTTTCCTCTCCATATAACGGACTTTCCATTCCATATAACGGACTCTCCACTCCATATAACGGACTTCCACTTCATATAACGGACTTTCCCCTAAAACTTTAAACCCTACCACTAAAAAAAAAAAACTTGACACAATATTATAAACTTTTAGGTAAACTTTTCAAACTCCATTTATAAATTACGATAAAATTTAATTATATACTAAAGCGTTAATAAAAGTTTACAAAGTATTAGTAAGGAGTTAAAAGTATATAAGGACAAAATATAATGAAGGTAAGATTGATTTATAAAAAAGTAGAAAAAAGTTAAAAAAGTAGATTTGAGAAAATAACTTTGAAGTTTAAGGTAATGTATAGAATAAAAGGTAGACAATATATAAGTATGAAGGTAGGAGGAGTGACGGGGTAACTCATAAAGGGTGAATAGAGGTAAGAGGAGTGACGGGGGAACTCATAAAGGGTGAATAGAGGTAAGAGGAGTGACGGGGGAACTCATAAAGGGTGAATAGAGGTAAGAGGAGTGACGGGGGAACTCATAAAGGGTGAATAGAGGTAAGAGGAGTGACGGGGGAACTCATAAAGGGTGAATAGAGGTAAGAGGAGTGACGGGGGAACTCATAAAGGGTGAATAGAGGTAAGAGGAGTGACGGGGGAACTCATAAGGGGGTAACCAGGAGTCGGAAGAGTGACCAGGGGGGGGGGAGGAGCTCATAATGGGTAACCAGGGGTAGGAAAAGAGTGACAGGGAGTGACCGGCAGTAGGAAGAGATTGACAGGGAGTAACCATTAATAGGAAGAGTGACAGGGGGTTGGGGGGTAACTCACTTCTTGACAGAGACTTTGTTGTGACGATCAGCTGTGAGACAGAGTTTGTTGTACGCCTTGTGGAGGAAAGTGATGGGCGAGGCGTTGGTAGCGATCAGGTTATAAGCCATCTTGAGTATTTCGTCCGCCCATAACTGTAAGCAACAAGGTAATAATTATGAGGCGGTAAGGCATTGTATGAGGTGGTAGACATTAGGTCAGGTTAGGTCAGGTTAGGTCAGGAGAGGTGAGGTTAGGTGAGGTGAGGTTAGGTTAGGTCAGGTCAGGTCAGGAGAGGTGAGGTTAGGTTAGGTTAGGTCAGGTCAGGTCAGGAGAGGTGAGGTTAGGTTAGGTCAGGTTAGGTCAGGAGAGGTGAGGTTAGGTTAGGTTAGGTTAGGGGCCTACTGCTTTTAAGGCCGTATCATTCTACACAGATGATGGTTGGGGCCTACACATCGCTAACAAACCTTGGTAACATAGATAAGGGCCCAGGGAGCAGCGGTCAGGGAGAGCTTAAGGGCCGTCGGGGGGGGGGTGGTCCGGGGGGATAGTGGAGATGTGTGTTGACGATACAGGAGGGGGGAGGAGAGGAGCCTTTGGGAGTTGCCCCTCTCTCTGTTGTGTGTGTGTCTCTACCTAAGCGTATTCTCTCTACCTCTCACTGTAACCTCCCTACGTCTCTACTCTTCCTTCACTCCAACCTCTCTCTATCCTCTCACCTCAACCTCCCGCCCTAAAGAGGAGATATATCCCGGTTAAGTCTCAGTAAATGAGATTCTGGGAAATTTAAATAGTTGAAGCCCCACCACTACCACTACCACTACTACCAACACCACCACCACTACTACTACCACCATCACCACCACTACCACCACTACCACCACCACCACCACCACTACCACTACTACCACCACCACCACCACTACTACTACCACCATCACCACCACTACTACAACCACCACCACCACTACTACTACCACCATCACCACTACTACCACCACCACCACTACTACTACCAGCATCACCACTACTACCACTACTACCACCACCACCACTACTACTACCACCATCACCACCACTACCACTACCACTACTACCACCACCACTACTACTACCACCATCACCACCACTACCACCACCACCACCACTACTACTACCACCATCACCACCACTACTACAACCACCACCACCACTACTACTACCACCATCACCACTACTACCACTACTACCCCCACCACCACCACTACTACTACCACCATCACCACCACTACCACCACACCCCTTACCATGTCTCCCCCCCCTCCACCCCCTCCTCTTCTGTCTCCCCCCCCACTCCCACATCAAACACTCGCCCACTCCCACATCAAACACTCGCCCACTCACACCCATAAGTGCTTCCATACTTCAAGTCTTAAGTCATAAACAATACAGATTTTCCCCACTTCTTTCCCTCTCCCACTCGCCTCTCCCACTCGCCTCTTCCACCATTACTTTCCCTTTTGCCTTCCTCCTCTTCGGCGCTTATTACCTGACTGACTTAAAACCAGGTGTTATGGGGGGGGGGGGGTGTAGGGTGGGTGGGTGTGAGGTGTAGGGTGGGTGTGGGTGGGTGGATGTGGGTGTGGGGTGTAGGGTGGGTGTGAGGGTGAGTGGGTGTGGGTGGGTGGGTGTGAGGGTGTCCTGCTTATAGTGTAATATATAAGAAGCAGTATAGTTCTGTGGTGGGTCACTGTCTACACCATAACTCACACAAAGGTTCTTGCCACTACTCACTCACTCACTCACTCACTCACTGACTCACTCACTCACTCACTCACTCACACACTCACTTTCACACTCACTTTCACACTCACTCACTCAGCCGAAAACCCACATGACCCGAAGACACCAGACTGTACGGAGGAGGAGGAGGAGGAGGAGGAGGAGGAGGAACACACAGAGTAGATTTACAATCCCCTCAACACCTCCTCCACCTTCCCCAACTTCCTCCCCTCTCCTCCCCAATAACTTCTCCCCTCGTCTAGCCTTCCCTCCCCACTCCTCCCCCCACACACGCGTTCCAGGATTAATTTCTGGAGTTTAAGACGGGAGAGTTTCAGGAAGATACTGGGAAAAAATACCAGAGGGGAGGAAAAAATACCGGAGGAGGAAGAAAATACCAGAGGAAAAAATACCAGAGGAGCAAAAATACCAAAGGAGGAAGAAAATACCAGAGAGGAGGAAAAAATACCCCAACTCTGATAAATTTGGCATTTTGTTCACTTACGGGAATTATTGTTTTTAAACCAGGTGTTGCGTCATGCGTCAAGTATTGTGAAGGGCATGGTGTTTGTATGTCTTATATGTCCATCATAACTTGCGTCACATCATAACCTGCGCCACAGCATAACCTGTGTCACATCATAATTTTCGTCACATCATAGCCTGCGTCACATCATTATTTGATTCACATCATAACTTGCGTCACATCCATCATCATCATCATCATCAAATCACAACCTCGTGGCGTCACACACTATATACTGCATATACATACCACACTACAGACGTCACACCCTGTTGCGTCACACTCTTCCCTACGCCACACATACACCTGTTTGCCGCCACCTCTATCTTGCGTCACACGAGTTACAGCCACTCTGAATAACTTAGCTTGTGCGTCAGGTATCTTGCTTCACACACCTGCATTACCTTCACATGTGTCGTGGTGTTAAACATTTCTACACACACACATACACACACACACACACACACACACACCTCATGAATATCAATATTTTCCAGAATATGGAACTGAATCATTGAAGTAGTGTGAGGGGTTGAGGTAGTGTGGGGGTGTGAGGTAGTGTGAGGGGTGTGAGGTAGTGTGAGGGGGTGAGGTAGTGTGAGGGGTGAGGTAGTGTGGGGGTGTGAGGTAGTGTGAGGGAGATGGTGGCAAGAGGACTGAGGAACCTTCGGACCTCTTTAACCTCTCAAGTATACATGTGGTGGTGGTGGTGGTGGTGGTGGTGGTAGAGGTGGTGGTGGTGGTGGTGGTAGAGGTGGTGGTGGTGGTGGTGGTAGAGGTGGTGATAGTGGTAGAGGTGGTGGTGGTGGTAGAGGTGGTGGTGGTGGTAGAGGTGGTGGTGGTGGTAGAGGTGGTGGTGGTGATAGTGGTAGTGGTGATAGTGGTAGTGGTAATAGTGGTGACTTTTTTGTTTTTAAACCTACCGGACACACCTCCCTCCCCCACGGGATGAATGGCATCGTCCACACTTATCACACCCTCGAGTAGCACCTTGAACTAGACTCCTAAGTATGACCACCCTCCCAAAATCAAGTATGTCTCCATTCCCTTTTGATCAGGGAAGGTGGGCGGCACCATTCACGAGACGGCCAGGGGAGGGTGAGGGGGGGAGAGGGGAGGGGAGGGGTGAGGGGAGGGGGGAGGAGTGAGGGGAGGGGGGAGGGGTGAGGGGAGGGGAGGGGAGAGGGGAGGGGTGAGGATGACACAGGACCAGTCTCATCATCAATCCTCCACACACCACAAGGATGAGAGAGGAGGTGTCAGGCAGCGGCAATGTCCTAGTTGAGGAGTGTGGGCGAGGTGCATCATGCAGGCAACTCGGTCATGTTTCCTCGGCACGACAAGCGTCTCTCTCTCTCTCTCAATTTATCCATCCACCACCGTTCATTCCTCCCTCCATCTCCCTTAACCCTTCACCAACGTCCTTCCCTTCCCTTCCCTCCTCACTTACCCCCTCCATTACCCTCCCTCCTCCCTCCAGCACCTTCCCCTCCCCTCCACCCCCCCCCCTTACACAACCCGGGATACTGCACCATTTCGTCTTCACACCCAACCATCACATACAACCATAATACCACTATACCATTTACAGACCTCTACACGTCTTAACCCCCCCTACCACCTACCCCCTACCCCCTACCCACACACAACAAGAAACAAGCCAAGCCCCCTCCCCGCCACCCCCCTCTTTCCTAACCTCAGAATGTCCAACACACACACACACACACACCTTGATAGTAATAGTCTAGGTAAACGTGTCTGTGTGTGTGTGTGTGTGTGTCTGTGTGTGTGTGTGTGTGCGCGTGTGTGTGTGTGTGTGTGTGTGTGTGTGTGTGTGTGTGTGTGTGTGTGTTTCATGAGCACTACTACCCCATATCATCTCTCATATATATATAAAACTCGTGGATTTTTCAGTTATATTTTTTTTTTCCTTTTTGCATAATAATTTTTTGTCTTCGTGATCCAATAAGTTAGGTTAGATTAGATTAGGTTAGGTTAAGTTAGGTTAGTTTAGATTAGGTTAAGTTAAGTTAAGTTAGGTTAGCTTAAGTTAAGTTAGGTTAGGTTAGGTTAAGTGAAGAGAAGCATAACTAGAATCCAACTGATAAAAATAAAATATTAAAAAGCCAAAAAATAAAAAATAAATAAATAAAAAATAAAAATAAAATAAATAAAATAATTAAATAAAAATAAACTAAAATAAGTAAACATTGTAGCTTGTGGATAAAAGAAACGTCTAAATAATAAACAAACATTTATGAAGTATAAAATCTCGTCTTTAAATGGACTAGAGGTGGTGCAGTACTTTACCTGACCAAGAGACAAAAGGAAAGGGAAGGCTGTGGGGGAATTCTAATGTCTGTCTGTCTGTCTGTCTGTCTGTCATAACCTCTCAATGTTCCAGAGGGGTCGTGAGCCAGGTCATGGGGGGGGGGGGGGGGAAGGAAGGAGGGGACAACAGAGTGACTTAGCTACCGTGGTAAGTTTATCTCCTGGGTTAGACTAAAGATTACCTTCCTCAGATCAATACCTTAATCCAGGTTCACCCCCCCCTCCCCCCTCCCCACATTATCAAGTAGATTTTGTGTCGCGTTAGTCTTACAGAGAGGATGGGGTGGAGCGTTGATGGGGGTAGGGTGGAGCGTTGATGGGGATAGGGTGGAGCGTTGATGGGGGTAGGGTGGAGCATTGATGGGGGTAGGGTGGAGCGTTGATGGGGGTAGGGTGGAGCGTTGATGGGGGTAGGGTGGAGCATTGATGGGGGTAGGGTGGAGCGTTGATGGGGGTAGGGTGGAGCGTTGATGGAGGATGGGGTGGAGCGTTGAAACTGGGGGTGGAGCGTTGATGGGGGTAGGGTGGAGCGTTGAAACTGGGGGTGGAGCGTTGACGGGGTAGGGTGGAGCGTTGATGGAGGATGGGGTGGAGCGTTGATGGAGGATGGGGTGGAGCGTTGAAACAAGTCCAATTTATGAGAAGAAAATGTAGGTCAAAGTTAATATGCATTTTGTTTACCGAGTCGTCTGTGAGGGAGGCACTGTCACGGCACAGACTATCACTTAACCTTTGACCCTTGACCCTCCTAAAGCTGACACAGTAGTTTCCCAGCGATGACCTGAACCAGTGGAGGAGGACATGAGGGTCAAGGTCAACAACATACTGAACTTTTTTTATTTTTTTTTACCTTCTATATGAATCAGGGTCACCTAACCAACCACTGTTTTACTTCTCACGAATCAGGTCAGGTCAGGTCAGACACACACGTTACCATGAAGTGTAGTTACCCTGCGAGCAGTATAGTGGCTCCCTCTGGTGGTGGCGTGAGGAGACTTTAGTTCACCTCACAGTCAATAGATGGCGCTGATATCAAGCTATAGTTCACCTCACAGTCAATAGATGGCGCTGATATCAAGCTATAGTTCACCTCACAGTCAATAGATGGCGCTGATATCAAGCTATAGTTCACCTCACAGTCAATAGATGGCGCTGATATCAAGCTATAGTTCACCTCACAGTCAATAGATGGCGCTGATATCAAGCTATAGTTCACCTCACAGTCAATAGATGGCGCTGACATCAAGCTATAGTTCACCTCACAGTCAATAGATGGCGCTGATATCAAGCTATAGTTCACCTCACAGTCAATAGATGGCGCTGATATCAAGCTATAGTTCACCTCACAGTCAATAGATGGCGCTGATATCAAGCTAATTTCTCGTCATGTATATTCTTATTAAAGTGTGTGTGTCTGTGTGTATTGTCATTGATACAAAACCCGCCAAATTCTACGGTAATATCAGATAAATTCATGTTCGGTTAAATCATCACACAGCCCCACACTACACAAACAATACAACGTAATTACCTCATTAAAATAAATAGCAACGAAAAAAAAAAAACACAAAAACACAAAAAATCAGTAGTTTGACCTCGCTTTATCTAACTGAGTTCTACAATGCTTTTATTTGGTGTTTGTTCGTTTGTTTTTTTTCTCTATCACCTGTGTGTGTGTGTGTGTGGTCCTCTCTCGTGATGATGAAATGATAAACAACTTCTACCCCATCAAAGAAACAATTAAATCAGACTTGTTTTTCTCTTCTTTTTTTTTTGTTGGTACATTTGGTATTCAACTTTAGGTGTATGTGAAGTTAAAATAACCTCCTGTAGTTTAATAGCTGTGATTTCATTGGCTATTCGAATGACAATGTAACCAATCGGCATTTAGGGAGGGAGAGGGAGGGGGGCCAGATCCAACTGAATCTTTTTTTTTTTACTTTAACCAATAGGCTTCTAGGGAGGGTGAGGGAGGGGGCCAGATCCAACTGAATCTTTTTTTTTTTACCTTAACCAATAGGCTTCTAGGGAGGGAGAGGGAAGGAGCCACATCCAACTGAATCTTTTTTTTTTTTACCTTAACCAATAGGCTTCTAGGGAGGGAGAGGGAAGGGGCCACATCCAACTGAATCTTTTTTTTTTTTACCTTAACCAATAGGCTTCTAGGGAGGGAGAGGGAAGGGGCCACATCCAACTGAATCGTTTTTACCTTAACCAATAGGCTTCTAGGGAGGGAGGGGGGGGGGGAGGGGGCCAGATCCAACTGAATCTTTTTTTTTTACCTTAACCAATAGGCTTCTAGAGAGGGAGAGGGAAGGGGCCACATCCAACTGAATCTTTTTTACCTTAACCAATAGGCTTCTAGAGAGGGAGAGGGAAGGGGCCACATCCAACTGAATCTTTTCTTACCTTACAATGTTTATATTATGATCTCTCTGCTATGTTCCAACACACTGGGTCAATGTGGATATGTAAATAATGTTTTATGTTGAATCTCTCTCTCTCTCTCTCTCTCTTTTTTCAATTTATCTGTTAATTACGCCGCCATTCTCCTATATTATGGTAGTTTTTGATCTATTGTGTTCCTCTCCGCCTCACGCTATATCTGGGAGTTAATACGGGAAGTGGTGTGAGCCGCAAAGAGGGGAGGGAGGGTAATTAGTAAAGCCTGGAGTTTGAACAATGTGAAGAGTGACGCACGGGAACCACCACCACAACCCCCCTCCCCCCCTCCCTTACCTGAGAAAAACTAATTAGTGATCAAAGAAGGTATATTGAGGTCGACCTGAGCTTACGTGTGTTTGTTTGTATTTAGTATAATGTCATGATTTTTTTTTTATATACTGAAGTAGGTGTAGTGAAGTTGTCTATGTAATGTAATGAAATGAAAAAAAATTGAAGGTCAAACGAGAGACTTTATTAGTGAGATTGATATAAGTGTGTTTACATCTGTGTTTTGTGTAAATATCTCACGTTTATTATTATTATACCTGTAGGTCGTGATGATGTCTCTCTCCACACACACACACACACACACACACACACACACACACACGGATATAGTCTTCTCCTCGGGGTTGGTGTGAGGGCGGCCTCTGGGAGCTTGTGATCACGATAATGGAGGTGAAGGTGAACAAAACACCTGCCTGGCTGCATATTTTACACGCCAACATTCTAGTCCATCTACCGTGTGTGTGTGTGTGTGTGTGTGTGTGTGTGTGTGTGTGTGTGTGTGTATTTCGTTCCCTGGCTCGCTTTCATGTCTGCGTAGTGAAGCGCATGTTACTTCCTTCCTTCCCTGCCTGCCTCTATGCTTATCTGCCTGTCTGTTGTATGTCTGCGTACTTGTCTGCTTCTTCCTTGCCTGTCTGCCTGGTTGTCGACTCCTGTTGTCTCGATAGTGTTGTCAAAATCCTCCACCTCTTCCTCTTCTCTCACGCCATTGTGTCATATCACCTGACACAAAATCACTGATACTTATTTTCTTGGAAGAATATCAACACTATACCCTCAGTAAACACATATTGGGATGACCCTCTTCTCTCCACCACCATACTATAACCTATTCTATCAACAAAATTAAAAAAAAATATATAAATTAATCGACTTTACAGGTACTCCCCTTCACTAGTGCGTTTACAGGGGCTCGTCATATAAGCATTTCACAAATTATTACATTGAGATATATGTTTTTATTTTATTGTATGTTTACTATTGCCACACTGCACAAAACCTAACGAGCCCCTGTAAACGCACAAGTGAAGGGGACTGTATAATATAATGATTTAATTAATTGTGCCGATAGATATAATGCGGTTGGATTCTACTCACAAAACTGCCTTTGGGATTATGTAAGTTCTTAACCCCTTGAGTATAATTTCACCCCTTTAGTACGATTTTTTTAAACCTCTTGAGTACGATGATTTAACCCCTTGAGTACGATGATTTTCAACCCCCTCCCCTCCCCAACTTCCTTAATTCATCATCATACTCAAGTGTTAAAATCCAGCCATTATACTGGCCACCACATCATCATCCTAGCTGTCATTATACTTGGCTGGTGAGAGACTGGAAAGCACAATACCCCGGTACAGGCGGATGAAAGCCGTATTATTAATTATTCGGCTTTGTTTCGGCAGACTTAAAGCCGTTCATACCTGCCTCTTCACAATACCCCTTCCTCCTCCTCCTCCTCTTTCTTCTTCTCCTCCTCCTCCTCCTCTTTCTCCTCCTCCTCCTCTTCGTCCCAGATATCTGCGCAATATATACTAGGCAATAAATGGAGTCTGGTTAGGTTAGGTTAGGCTAGGCTAGGAAAGGTTAGGTTAGGTAAGGTAAGGTAAAGCCAAGATTACTTAAGCTCAAAATCACCTATGGAAAAATAGTACTGTACTTTGTCTGACTGGGGGGTTGGGGAGTTAGGTGTGGTGGTGGGGGGAGTTAGGTGTGGTGGTGGGGGGAGTTAGGTGTGGTGGTGGGGGGAGTTAGGTGTGGTGGTGGGGGGGAGTTAGGTGTGGTGGTGGGGGGAGTAAGGTGTGGTGGTGGGGGGGAGTTAGGTGTGGTGGTAGGGGGAGTTAGGTGTGGTGGTGGGGGGAGTTAGGTGTGGTGGTGGGGGGGAGTTAGGTGGGGGGGGAGTTAGGTGTGGTGGTGGGGGGAGTTAGGTGTGGTGGTGGGGGGGAGTTAGGTGGGGGAGTTAGGTGTGGTGGTGGGGGGAGTTAGGTGTGGTGGTGGGGGGAGTTAGGTGTGGTGGTGGGGGGAGTTAGGTGTGGCGGTGGGGGAGTTAGGTGTGGTGGTGGGGGGGAGTTAGGTGTGGTGGTGGGGGGAGTTAGGTGTGGTGGTGGGGGGGAGTTAGGTGTGGTGGTGGGGGGGAGTTAGGTGTGGTGGTGGGGGAGTTAGGTGTGGTGGTGGGGGGAAGTTAGGTGGGGGGGAGTTAGGTGTGGTGGGGGGGGAGTTAGGTGTGGTGGGGGGAGTTAGGTCGGGGGGAGTTAGGTGTGGTGGGGGAGTTAGGTCGGGGGGAGTTAGGTGTGGTGGTGGGGGGGAGTTAGGTGTGGTGGTGGGGGGAAGTTAGGTGTGGTGGTGGGGGGAGTTAGGTGTGGTGGGGGGAGTTAGGTCGGGGGAGTTAGGTGTGGTGAGGGGAGTTAGGTCGGGGGGAGTTAGGTGTGGTGGTGGGGG
>CAUDMG010002484.1:262500-281723 GCA_958450375.1 Homarus gammarus
GTACACACACACACACACACACACACACACACACACCATCTTACATAACTTAAGTGAATCCTACAGACATTTTTTTGGGGGGGTGGTTCCTGTGACCTAATTATTTTCAGAGGAACCGTGACAGTTGGGTAGGTGTGGGTGTGGCAGGTGTGTGTGAGGGGAGACAGGTGTGTGTGTGTGTGGGGAGACAGGTGTGTTGGGAGAGGTCAAAGTTAAGAGGATGTCACTAACCTGCCAAGGAAATTCAACCAGTATTTTAGAATTCTATTTTTGGGAGAGAGAGAGAGAGAGAGAGAGAGAGAGAGAGAGAGAGAGAGAGAGAGAGAGAGAGAGAGAGAGAGAGAGAGAGAGAGAGAGAGACTTTTGAAAATTCAATTATAAGAACGTCACCTTCAGCCGCTCTGTTGTATCATTGAAAAGTGAGAAAACTAATGTGTGTGTGTAATAATAATAATAATAATTAACGGTTTATTGAAAGAGCTTGGCAGCCAGAAGGCTGAAAATATACAGTTACATATTTGGGGAATGGGTTACGAATTACAAATAATATACAAGTAACATAAGTGACACAAATAAGACATATAATAACTTAGATGGGGAAAAGCTCAAACTACAGTTCAATTCAACATAGTGACAGTGTTACAGTATTACAAGTTATTGATAATTTTTACAATGGTTGGGACTGGGCTGTTCTTATAGCGATCAGTTCGTGCACGTATGGGCTGGATGCGGTTGTGGTGTCGAACAGCAATTCTCGGACAAGGGACCTCGGGTGGTAGTAGGAGCCGGTGTCGGGGATGGTGTAGAAGCTTCTTACCAAATTTGCAGATGAGGTCGTGGTGATGGTCAGTGAGAGTCGAAAGGGTCAGTGTGTTGAGCGCTTCTTGATATGTGGAGTAGGAGGAGGAGAGAATAATCTTGCATGCCCTCTTTTGCACTTTTTCTAGGTGTTTACGTTGTGTGGCATTTAGGGAGGAAGACCAGGTGGGGGAGGCATAGGTGAGCTTGGGAAGTATGAATGTTGTGTAAACACTGAGGAGCTCGTGTGCAGGAACTCCGAGGGACTTGAGTCGGCGGAGGAGGTGGAGACGGAAACTGGAGGATTTGACAACTTCATTGACGTGTGGTTTCCAATTTAGTTTGTTGTCTATGGTGACGCCGAGGAGCTTCGTGGAATCTACGACCTGGAGTGTGTTCGGACCTAGAGTAATGGAAGGAGGTGGGACAATGTCGGAGGAGAGGTTGATGTGCATAACCATGGTCTTGGTATGGTTGATGGTGACATGGTTGTTGGTAGCCCAGTTTTGGAGACTGTTCAATAAATCCTGAAGGGCGGTATAGTTGGGAGCAGAATTGTTGACGCTGATCCCAATGGTGGAGTCGTCGACATATTTCCAGCGAGCAGGGGTTTCTCTTAGGGCATCATTGATGAGCATAAGGAAGCAGAGTGGTCCCATCTTGGTGCCTTGGGGGACGCCACAGGTGAGTGACTGAAAGGTGGAGACAGCCCCTCGGAAGCGTACAGCTTGGCGTCGGTCACTGAGGAAGTCTGTAAGCCATGGTATGAGGCTTCTTCGAAGCCCGAGGTCAATAGCTTTGTTGATGATTATATTGTGGTCGACTAGGTCGAACGCTTTAGTGAAATCAATGAAGGCGACAGCTACAGACGTTTTTCGTTTCTCGAGATGGCGGTATATGTAATCGAGAAAGCTGACAAGACAGTGAGTGGTGGAGGAAGTTTTCATGTTGCCAAATTGCTGAGGGTCTACGACTCCTGCAATATCAGCATAAGCCCAGTCGAACACAAAACTTTCACAGATTAGGCTGGGTATTGGGGTGATTGCAATAGGTCGTAGCTGATTTAAGGATTGTGGGCTGGTTGACTTGGGCACTGGTGATACATAAGAGGTCTTCCAGTCAGCTGGGCATCTGGCTTGACTGAGAGAAGCATTGATGATGGAGCAGAGGGGTTTAGCAAGCTCCGGGGAGAACTCCTTGAAGAGTTTCATTGGTAAGTCAATGGGGGTGGTAGAGCGTTTTAATTTTAGTTTGTCCAGGCGTTTTGCTACGTCAAATTCTTCTACTAAGTCAGTGGGAAGGGGGCTGGTAGGTAAGCAGGGAGAGTGGTTGTGTCAAGCCGTGGGAGCGTCTGGCATATAGTAGCGAAATGGTTATTTGTTTGCTCAGCTGCGTCAACACTAGTGAGATGGCTAAGGAAGGGGAGGGGGTGTGTCTTATTGTTTAGTCCACAGAGTTCTTTAAGCTTACCATACCATTGACTGATGTTGGTCTGTTTCAGGTGTTGTAATTTGGTTGGGTAGTGGGACTTCTTTGCAGTGCGTATTTCGCGGATGACTCGGTTGCGAAGGGACCTGTAGCGGATGTGGTCATTGAGATGAAAGGCTCTGTCTCTCTGTTGCATAAGTCTTTTGATCCGAGGTGTGATCCAGGGCAAATCAGCTGGGTGAGATCTGACGGACTTCTCGGGGAAGAAGTGGTGGTGAGCTTGCGTGGTGGTGTTGGTATAATTTATCCATTTGGTTTCCACGTCATCCACGCTAAGTACTTCAGTCCAGGGATGGTGAACTATCCACTGCCCGAAGAGGCGCACTGCAGAGTCAGTAATCGGCCTGTAGGTCTTGATGTAGGGTCTCTGTACTTGAGTGGGAGTGGCAGCTGGGGACCAGAGCACTGATAAGTGTGTGCTACACCCGATAGGAGGCATTGGTTGAGGTGGTTGGTACTGGTCCGCTAAGTCAGTTAAGATAAGGTCCAGGGTATTTTGACCGTGTGTGGGGAAGGTCACAACTTGTGATAGTGATAGCTGGTCCTGGATATCAGTGGTGTCAATTTCATTTAAATCCCCACATAATATTAACTTGGCACATGGGTACCTAACTCTGAGGTGGTCTGAGGTGGTGATGAGATGATTGATAAGAGTGTCTCTGGTGGGTGATCGAGGCGGATGGTATGCCACACAGATTATAATGGAAGCAGTGTTGCGTGGGTGGGCTCTTAGCACGACACGTACCCATAATGCTTCCACATCTGCTGGGACTTGAACATCCAGGCGTGACGGGCGTAGGTCATCTTGACAGAAGAGGGCAACGCCCCCTCCGCGTCTTTGTGAACGAAGGTGATGAAAGAGTTGATATCCCTCAATATGACACGTTTCAGGCACAATTTGCCAGGCCTCACATATGGCAACGACGCTCGCGGCGGTTGACCTGACTGTAGTTGCCAGCTCGTCGAACTTGTTAGCTAGGGAAGTGACGTTGGATAGCAGTAAAGACGGGAGATCATACCATATCCGTGGAACTTCAGTGTGGTGGTATGGTCTGTCAGGGGTGGGTTTCTCCGGTTTCCTAGTGGAGGTTACGGTTCTAATGGGCTTATGTGCATGACGGCCTTGTCTACGGCTCCGCGCGTGGAATAGGTTTAGTGACTTGAGTAGCGCGATAACACTGCCATCAGGATAACCGTTCCCACGCTTTAGATGGTACAGAGTGCGTCGGGAGTAAGTGATTGGTGGCCATCTGTTGAAATCTGTTGTGGGCGGACGGAAGTGTTTGTCACTGGCGGCACTTTGAGGGACACTGACACTGGTAGACATCTGTTAATATTTGTCAGTCGTAAAGACCGTGGTCTTTGTCCCTGGTGCTTGGGGTCGCCGACACAGTTTTCACGATATATGTAAACACCGCGGTGGTCCTTGTCACTGGCACTTTAAAGGTGACCGATAAAGTGCCCACTGTCTGACTTTTCCTTGGGGTGCACTATCGAGCACTGTATGGTAATCACTTATTGCACTGCTCCGTAATCAATCGTTCACTAATCACTAGAATGTTTTGCTGAATCGATCCTGGTGTAGTAAGGCTGGTAGGGCGTTGGGGTATAGCAGGGGGAGTGGCAGGGCCAAACAGACTCGGCCTGGCTGCTAAAACCGGGAGCGCCTTCGGGGCACGTCCTGTCTCACTGTGTGTGTGTGTGTGTTTTCCTCTCCTCCGCGTCATCTATCGACCAGGTAACATAATTCACTTACACCTGACCTACATTAGTTAGCACCACACACACACACACACACACACACACACACACACACACACACACACACACACACATCATTTAGTAGCATCACGTGATTATTTATTCTAATTAAGTGCATAATTTAATTAAGGTAGGCGGTGGCGCAGACATGACACACCTGCACCACACAATACCACACTGATGAAGAGAGATACCTGCAATTGTGTTCCATCTCGGTATTGGCTTTCATTCCCTCCTTCTCCTTCCATCTGCTTTCCTCCCTTCCATCCTTCTCTCCTTCCTTCCTCCCTTGTCTCTCTCTCTCTCTCTCTCCATTCACCAGTAACACAACAGGACAGCCACCCCACTACTCCACCCTTCCTCCTCCTCTCCTACTCCTCTTCCCCTTATTATGCCTCCTCCTCTTCTTCTTCCTCCTCCTTTTCCTCCATCGTAGTTCCTATCAGAGTTGCACAATATTTTTTCTTTTTAAATATATATCACCATCTAGCGGGCAATGGTTGTTCATTACCGGTATCACCTGTCCGCCTCTCTCTCTCTCTCTCTCTCTCTCTCTCTCTCTCTCTCTCTCTCTCTCTTCCCTAGTGTTAAGCCCCTGTCAGGTACCCCCCTTCCTACCTGTCCATCTTACCTGTAATCACCTCCACTAGTAAATTTTCGCCAGAGTATCACCTTCACTAGAGTGCGACCTTCACTAGAGTACGACCTTCACTAGAGTACGACCTTCACTAGAGTACGACCTTCACTAGAGTACCACCTGCACTCCTGTCCACCTGTACGATATCTGTCCACCGCTACTGCAAGACTCACTAAAGATACGAGATAAGTGCAAAGATCTGTCGACACCTGCCAACACCTTCCTACACCTGTCTAAATATGCCAATGTTACCTACCTACACCTGCCAACACCGCCTCCCTACACCTTTTTTACACCTGCTTACACCTGCTCACACCTTCCTACACCTGTCTAAATATGCCAATGTTACCTGCCTACACCTGCCAACACCACCTCCCTACACCTTTTTTACACGTGCTTACACATTTCTACACGTTTTTACAACTGCTTACACCTGCTCACACCTTCCTACACCTGTCACTACCACTAGTAACGTTACCTCGCCCCAAAACTGAAGCTACGTAAAACACACACACACACACACACACACACACACACACACACACACACACAGGTTGAAGGACTGTCTGTGGACGTGTGGCCAATCCTATCTATTGATGTTTTAAAATGTCACGATTCTAATTCTGGCTGAGAAAGTTCTTGGTGGTCTCTCTCTCTCTCTCTCTCTCTCTCTCTCTCTCTCTCTCTCTCTCTCTCTCTCTCTCTCTCTTCATGTTATGCAAAAGACAGAACAAACATAATTTTTTTGGTCATTTATTATTATTATTATTGTTGGTGTTGTTATTATTGTTGTTATTATTGTTGTTGTTATTATTATTGTTGTTGCTGTTGTCAATATTATTCTGTCGTTTCTTCTCCTTCTCCTTACCATAAGCCATTCTCTTAATAGTCTTGTGGGTCTGTCTGTTTATCTCTCTTTCTGCCAACCTGCCCGTCTGTCTGTCTGTCTGCCCGTCTGTCTGTCTGTCTGTATGTGAGGGCGCGCGCACCTGCCTCACTCTTCCCGCCCGTCTGTCTGTCTGTCTGTCTGTCTGTCTGCCCGTCTGTCTGTCTGTCTGCATGTGAGGGCGCGCGCACCTGCCTCACTCTTCCCGCCCGTCTGTCTGTCTGTCTGTCTGCCCGTCTGTCTGTCTGTCTTCCTGTTTATCTACATCTCTATTCTGTCTTACTGTCTCTCAAAAATGTTTGCCGTCAGTCCCCACACACACACACACAAGCACCTGGGATGTCTAGCCTTCAAGTGAAATAATCTAGGGGTGTCTAATCTTCAGGTAAGCTCACATAAACCAATTAAAACTACACCTCACAATGACCTTGACCTCTGACCTCCAATTACCACAAAAAATTAAAAAAAACATGACAGAACTGACCTTGAACTTTGACCTCACACGCAAAAAAAAATTGAGTGACCACTTCCATTCAGTATGACGCTTAAAAATATCAACAGTTCAGGTGTGTGTGTGTGTGTGAATCACTGTACAGGTGTTTCCATTGTGTTCCTGACAGAAAGATAGACAGATATACAATACATACATACATATATAATGGAAGCCCCTCGAAATCGAGGATGGTCGGCCCAAGGGCCACCTCGGCGTGAATTTGTTTAAGGTGTAGAAGCTGTCGTCAACACAACAACCACACCCTAAGTTAACGAGCTGCATGACCCAGTGTCAAGGAATAGTCCGAGAAGACCGGACAACTCGCCAACTGCACTGGCTAACCATTACCACGGAATACGATCCGCAAATCGATTAACATCCAGTTTCACAATTACTGCTGGGTAGACAGAGGCAAATG
The DNA here is from genome assembly GCA_958450375.1 of Homarus gammarus. Taxonomy (NCBI): domain Eukaryota; kingdom Metazoa; phylum Arthropoda; class Malacostraca; order Decapoda; family Nephropidae; genus Homarus; species Homarus gammarus. The sequence continues at coordinate 268,982 of CAUDMG010002484.1, forward strand.
GCGTAAAGAAACTTGCCCATAGTTTCACCCTGCCCGAGGATCGAACCCGGGTCCGCTCGCTTGTGAGGCGAGCATGTTGACCATTACACCACAGGTCGACACACATACATACATACATACAGACAGACAGACAGACAGAAGCGAAAATAACAATACACCCACCTCTCCCGGCCAGTGAAATAAAGTCATGGTATTTTATTAATATCTCTTAACGAAAAAAAGAGATTTATTTTTACACCGTCTAACACACACACACACACACACACTCCTTTTATAATACTCGAATCAACACTAAACTATTAAGAAAAATCACCAGTAGATCAGACAGACAGACAGACAGACAGGCAGACAGACAGACAGACAGACAGACAGACAGACAGACAAGCAGAACAGAGAGTAATAACAGCAGAAGACAATACCACAAGACACCAGCAGACTCCTACTGAAGTAAGTAGCGTCACCATCACCTTTCAATAAACTCCTTCCCTGTGTGTGTGTGTGTGTGTGTGTGTGTGGCTACAAGAGAGGGAAGGAGGGGAAACGGAGGGAGATGAGAATGAGGAGAGGTGGATGGGAGAAGAGAAGAGGCGAGGGAGGAGAGGGGAAAAGAGGGGAGGGAGAAGAGGGAAAGAGAGGAAACGGGAGAGGGAGGAGAGGGCAAAAGGGAGGGATTCTCCTGATTTATTGTACGATATTCGGTTACTATTCGAGGTAAAAAAGCCAACCATTTACCACCTGTACACGTTAGGTGGCAGGAAGAGCAGTGATTGGTCCTCCCAGCTGCCCCACCCCCCACCCCTCTCTCCCCTCCCCTCCCCTTGTCTCCCCTCCCCATCAGGATGTTCAATACGGTTGATTTAAACGTTAGGCTAAAATTAGTCAAGGGTAGGTGGTGTGGGGGGTGGTGTGGGGGGTGGAAGGGGTGGTGGTGTGGGGTGGTGGTGGGGTGGTGGTGTGGGGGGGTGGTGTGGGGGGGTGGTGTGGGGGTGGAGGGGGTGGTGGTGTAGGGGGTGGTGTGGGTGGTGGTGTGGGAGGTGGAAGGGGTGGTGGTGTGGGGGTGGAGGGGGTGGTGGTGTAGGGGGTGCAGGGGGTGGTGGTGTGGGGGGTGGGGGCGTGTGGTGTAGGGGGTGGTGGTGGTGTGTGGGGTGTAAGGTGGTGAGGGTGGGGGTGTGTGGGTGTAAGGTGGTGAGTGTGGGGGTGTGTGGGTGTAAGGTGTGGGGGTGTGGAGGGTGAGGGTGGCGCGGGGAGGCTCACCTGTGTCCAATAAAGCCATCGGCCACGGTTAAAGCAGGGTGGTCCATGTGCCACCCCTCCAACCACTTGCCTGGACGCCCCCCCCCCCCCCCACACCACTTCCTCCCCCACACCACCACCCTACAACACCTCCTGCCCCCCACCACCACCCCACACCACCTCCTCCCCCACACCACCTCCACATTCTTAAAACATTATCTCAAGTCATCATCACTCATACCCGTCTTTACACTCGTCCTGTCCTTCTGTCTAAATGATCCTTTCCTGTCTAATTCCTTTAAATGTTTCCGTAAACAAGAAATCTTTCATTTTTTTTTACTGTACTTGAGAATGATAATATTGCCGCCATTACCACAAGTTTAGATAGTGTATTTCGTTAATGCCTTTCAGTACTGGGTTATTACCACCCACCCATACACCCATACCGCCCACACCCACGCCCACACCCACAAACCCATACCCACAGCCACTCACCCACACATTCTTACAGCGTCAGGCTCAAAGAGAAGGAATGTCAATAATAATAATAATAATAATAATAATAATAATAATAATAATAAATAAAGAGATGACGCTGTTCTTAATACCACACACACACACACACACACACACACACACACACACACACACACACACACACACACACACACAGGGAATGTTGGGGGTCATATTTCTAAAACTGACCAAAACTCAAACCCTAAACAAACACAGTGTATCATTTAACGTGAGGTGATAATAAAACAATAACATTACCCAATAAACTCTCATTATCTGATACATAAATACATAAAATACTACATAAAATAATACATAATGAAAACAATATTGATGTTACCTAAGAATGACTACAATATTTAATGGCTCTCTGTTGGAAGGCCTTTTGTGTCAAGTTGTTTAACCGGAGGGATGGATGACGTACTGTTAATACATGATGCATACATAGTGGGGGGGGGGGGGTATACATGGGGTGAAATTTATATACATGTATACATAATGTTAAGAGTTTATAATAAGTTGTTTGTGGTATCTTAAGTCGTGTGTGTGTGTGTGTGTGTGTGTGTGTATGTGTGTGTGTGTGTGTGTGTATGTGTGTGTGTGTGTGTGTGTAGTGTGTGTGTGTGTGTGTGTGTGTGAACCACACCATCCCTACCTCTGGCTTCACATCACCAGTCTGGGCGTGCCACACTAGTTGGGCCACACCACATATTGCATCACCAAACAGACTAAGCCACACCACATTACACGTTGAATCACATAAAACAAGATAAAGCCAGCCACATCATTGTTCGAGTCACACCCCCTACCTTGGCCACACCACCGGTTGAGACCACACTAACAGATGGCGCCCAGACCACCAGCTGAGCCACGTAATTAACGGGATTGGTGAACCAGCTGGATGTAGACACTTACTGGGCTGAACTCGTGCTCAACCACCTGTCAGGTACCATGTGGGTGGTACACTGAGCCAGCTGGGAGCCACAACAAACGAGCCACACCCACCTGCTGTACACACACACACTGAGGGGATGGTGGTGATACCTCTCTATATCAAATACCATACCAACGAGTTTTAAACCACCACACCATACCAGCTAGGCCACACCATTGGGTCAAAAGTCACATCACAGGGAGTCAAACTAACGAGTCACACCAGGTCACACCAACACAGCCGCCACACTATGAGGCCACACCATTAGGCCACATCAGGGGGCCACACTATTAGGCCACATCAGCGGGCCACACTATTAGGCCACACCAGCTGGGCCGCTCCATGGCTGGCTTGACGTCATGGCGCGGCGGGTGACGTGGACAGATCAATAGTAAATTTGGGTACACCTGCCGGAGCTCCTTCTCTCCTTACTGTTTACCCTTACCTGTCCCCTCACACCTGTCATTAAGCTGTGACTGTACACCTGTGCTCTCACCCATACCTGTACACACACACACACACCTGAACAAATAAATATACATCCACACCTGCATTCTTTTACACCTGTATGGTATAAATCTACCTATTGACACACGTGCTGGGATTATTTTATTTACACAGGTGTTTTCATACTTTAGCTTACACACCTGTTACACTTAAGTACATGTAAGTCTTCAGGAGTTAAGATAAAAAAAGTAAACAAAATGGAAATAATAACAAAAATACAACATTCACTCTCTAACAACAACAACAACTACAACAACAACACCTACACATACAATCTCAACACGAACACACATACACACACGTACATAAGCCCACCACCCTCAGTCCCTCACAGCGCCATCTAGTGCTTGCAAGTGCACATCAACCTCGGCGTGAACTGCAGCTGAGACACAGTAGCTGAGATATGAGACCACTAGGTGGTGAGGGGTGATGACGTGGTGAGGGGTGATGACGTGGTGAGGGGTGATGCGTGGTGAGGGGTGATGACGTGGTGAGGGGGTGATGACGTGGTGAGGGGTGATGACGTGGTGAGGGGTGATGACGTGGTGAGGGGTGATGACGTGGTGAGGGGTGATGACGTGGTGAGGGGTGATGACGTGGTGAGGGGTGATGACGTGGTGAGGGGGTGATGACGTGGTGAGGGGTGATGACGTGGTGAGGGGTGATGACGTGGTGAGGGGTGATGACGTGGTGAGGGGTGATGACGTGGTGAGGGGTGATGACGTGGTGAGGGGTGGAGACGTAGTGAGGGGTGGAGAGGGAGGAAATGAGAGAGGGGCGGACACGCATACAGGCCGTAAGGGAGAGGATAAGGGAGAAGAAGAGGATAAAGGAGAGAAGAAAGAAAACAAGATTGAGACTCAGTGATTGACGCTGAGGTTGTCTGGGCGAGTATCTCTCTCTCTCTCTCTCTCTCTCTCTCTCTCCCTCTCTCTCTCTCTCTCTCTCTCTCTCTCTCTCTCACATGAACACGAAAAATAAGAATAAGCCAGTAAGCATATGCCACCTCCCTACACAACACCCCCATAACCCACCCCTACAACTCACCCCCACAACCCACCCCCATAACCCACCCCCACAACCCACCCCCACAACCCACACTGCACACAACCTAACTACCCACAACCTAGACCATCACACAATAGGGTGTGTCAGAGGAGGGAAGATCAGCTAAAACTAATGGCCCATCACTTTTTTCGTAGATTTTAGTGTATATAAACAGAAAATAATTTCAGTTTCAATATTTTGCAACTTTTTGCTAGGTTAATTTTAGCGTGAAATTTATCGAAAATCTAACGTACAGCTGCATTAGTGCATTACAATTAAATAGTGAACATTGCTTTCTGACTTCATTCTTTAACAACCCAACTAACAATATTTTTTTCTGTTTCTGATTCTGATGCATTTATAAGTTGATAATATTTGCGATGGCTGCTTGTGTCAGGACGAGGAACCAAAAATCCAGCCATCTCAGTCACTATCTTGGGTCTGGGAGAGAGCTCCTGAAGTCGGAGTTGCCTACATTGAGAGATGCTTTGAGATACGGTGTTTTAATCAGGCAAATCAGTGAAAAGAACCAAAGAACTTACACAAACAAAGACATTGCCAGTGATATGACCAAAGCTGTCTTGGCACAGTACACTCTGGCTAACGCTCAGTTCAAGCCTCCAGTCATAACAAGTCAGAAGAAGATTAGTGAGAGACTGCTAGCCAGTTGGGAAAAGGCAAGAGATATCTCTCTTGGGAGAGGAAAACTTGCAGTTAAGGACAGCTTTGCCAAGCAACTGGACCAGTTATTTGACATAATTACTTGCAAGTGCCCAATTGTTTTCTGTCCTGAGTTTGGATGCGATCGTGACTGTAAATCTGAGGCCCACATCTCCTGTATTTGCAAGCGTGAACTGAAGATTCCTGTGATCGAACTGGCATTTGTCAAAGCACAGAGAGAGAAGACTGGCAGTATAGGGGCGCTCATTATTTCTAGCCAAGATATTCTGGAGTCCAAGAGACAGGAGGCTGCCACAGAGAGGAAGAGGAGAAGAGTTGCCGAGGAAAAGAGACTTGAGAAGGCCCAGGGTGAGGTAAAAAAGGCCGATGATTGGAGTCAAGCTGATTCTGAGTTTAATGACTTCCCCATGGCCGATCCGAGTGCTGACCAGGAGAATGGTGACTTTGTCCCTAACCCAGAAAATAATGATCCCAAACCTTCCAGGCATAAGATTCGAAATAGGAAAGATATCCCGAGCATAGCTCTGGCCAGTATGCGACACCACACTGGTCTCAGAGAAACTGCAGAGATAGCAACAGCTGCCTGGACTGACGGTGGTTTGATAACACCTGATGATGTTCACCTGGTGATAGATCATAACAAAGTAAGGAGAGCTCAGGAGAAACTTGTCAGTAACCTAGAAGAGGAGTTTGATAAGGGGATAAGAGAAAATGGAATCAATTGTTTGTTCTTTGATGGGAGAAGGGATGACACTAAAGTGTTCATGAAAGTTGGAGATTCTGACAAGTTGTTCCGTGCCATGGTGAAGGAGGAACACTACTCCTGCTGCAATGAACCAGGAGGGAAGTATTTGTGGCATTTCACTCCAGAGAAAGATGACATCAGGAAACCAGCTGAGATAGTGGCAGATAACATTGTGAACTGGCTCAGAGAGAGGAACGTAGACCAGACCCTGCAGGCCATTGGAGGGGACAGCACCAACACGAACACAGGGTGGCAAGGGGGGGGTCATACAGTGGATAGAGCGGAAGATTGGGAGGAAGCTGGTCTGGATTGTTTGTGACCTCCACACCAACGAGTTGCCACTCAGACATCTGATCCAGGAGCTGGATGGCAAGACTCTTTCAAACAACAGATGGTCTGGTCCTCCTGGCAAGATGCTGGACTCTGCCACTGAGTTAGAAATAAATCCGAGCTTTGAAAAAATCACAGTTGGTCCTCCACTCGTTGAGCTTGCACATACTGTCATTGACGACCTGAGTACTGACCAGTACTACGGTTACATGATTTGCAGTGCCATCAAAACTGGGGTCATGCCTGATAGACTTGCTTACCTGCAGATAGGTCCAGTCTCACATTCTAGGTGGCTCACAACGGCTCTCAGGTTCTGCAGAATTTGGGTCGCTCATCATAAACTGAAAGGGAACCAGCTTCACAACCTGAGACTTATTGTCCAATTCATCGTGAGTGTCTACTTGCCAAATTGGTTCAACACCAAGGTCAAGTCATCGTTCTCCGAAGGTCCGAGGCATGTTCTCTTCCAGCTTGAGCTCCTGAGGAGTCAGCCAAGGAAAGTTGTTCAGATTGTGGAGCAGACTGTGAGGAGATCTTCCTGGTATGCTCATCCCGTGGCAGTTCTCCAGACAATGCTCTGCAGTAAGGATGAGGAGGAGAGAAGAGTGGCAGTCAAAAAGATCTTGGATATGAGACTTATGAGAGGATCTGGGCATGACGAATCAGTTGGTGATGATTCCTTCAGGGTCAGGAAGACTCCTGAAGTCAATCTAGGTGCCAAGACCCTCACTGATCTCATAAATCTGGATAACATCCAGGCTGGCAGTGAGCCCCCTCTTACCTGCAGCCTCACCAATGTTCAAGTCAGAGCTTTCCTGGACAACCCCATGCATGTCCCTGCCTGGCCCTCGCACACCCAGAGTATAGAGCGTTGTGTACAGCAAGTGAGCGAGGCCAGCAGTCACGTGTACAGCCAGGAGAGGAGGGAAGGCTACATCCGAGCTCAGGTGGTCAGCAGGGAGGTGATGAGTAGAAACAGAAGCAAGAAAGACATGTTCTCTATGGTGTGCAGCAACACCGGGTCGTAGTAGTAAAGCCGGTTTTTGTATTTGATGATTTTGTTTTCTAAAGGGATATTAAATTTAATATATGTGTCAAGATCATTCGTTTCACTATTCTGGATCATTTTCATCCTAATAAATTAACCTGATACATTTACTTTACTTTAAATAAGCTATTTAGTGGTGTTGGTAAAAGGGTGGGAATACTGAATTTTCATAAGATTTCAAGTTAAAATTTACCTAGCAAAAAATAAAAACTTTTCAAATCTGAAGATATCACATGATTCTGCACATAGAACTACATCATTAATACCATGGGCCGATTTTTCAAACTCAAAAAAACAAAATTCGCCTCTGTATGACACACCCTAATCACACAACCTACACCATCCCACAACCTAGACCATCACACAACCCACACCACCACACAACCCACACAACCCATACCACCACACAACCCACACCACCACACAACCCACACTGCCACACAACCCACACCACCACACAACCTACACCACCACACGACCAACCCACAGTACCCAGTGTGGTAATCGTAGTTAACTTGTATATTCACCGCATGTTTTCCTCTCCGTTGTGTTAATTGTAACTGTGAGCCGTAATTATGACGTTAAATTGATAATAAAGACACATTAATAATAACAGTAACCAAGCTGCGTTAGTGAGAAAAGTGTGTGTGTGTGTGTGTAAAATAAATATAATGATTTACAGATACAGATATACAGAAAAAATACATATACAGTATGGCCCGTATTATCCCGGCCTAGTTCACGCCGTCTACAACTCAAAACTAATATTTATGTTTTTGTTATTCAGTTTATCCTCTTAATAAAAACTGATGTGTAAACTACCGTCAGAATATATCAATTAACGCACCCTAGGCAAGAGAAGAGAGCTAGCCAATCAGCGATGAGAATAGGCATCAGTGCTCGTCTCGGCTAATCAGCGACGATAATAGGCTGTACCACTCGTCTCGGCCAATGAACGACGAGAATTGCCACCCACACAAAAATCAGTATGTAAACAAATGCAAACACACACACACACACACAGTAACTAACCAAACCAAACAGCGAGATGCGAACCCTGTTTCGACGGCACCGAGTGTGAGCTCATTCATGACTACTTGACCAACACTGGTGCTGGTACAGATACATTCAGGAGCCAGTACATGTCTTATATTTGGCAGCAGCGCATAGCAGATGATCTATATGTTCAGTACACCAATACATCACATGTTCACTACACCAGTGCACCACATGTTCACTACAACAGTACATCACATGTTCACTACAACAGTACATCAAATGTTCATTACACCAGTGCACCACATGTTCACTACACCAGTACATCACATGTTCACTATAACAGTACACCACATCTTCACTATTACAGTACACCACATGTTCACTATTACAGTACACCACATGTTCACTATTACAGTACACCACATGTTCACTATTACAGTACATCGCATGTTCACTATAACAGTACACCACATCTTCACTATTACAGTACACCACATGTTCACTATTACAGTACACCACATGTTCACTATAACAGTACACCACATGTTCACTATTACAGTACACCACATGTTCACTATAACAGTACACCACATCTTCACTATTACAGTTCACCACATCTTCACTATTACAGTACACCACATGTTCACTATTACAGTACACCACATGTTCACTATTACAGTACATCACATGTTCACTATAACAGTACACCACATCTTCACTATTACAGTTCACCACATGTTCACTATTACAGTACACCACATGTTCACTGTTCCAGTACACCACATCTTCACTATTACAGTACACCACATCTTCACTATTACAGTACACCACATGTTCACTATTACAGTACATCACATGTTCACTATAACAGTACACCACATCTTCACTATTACAGTACACCACATGTTCACTATTACAGTACACCACATGTTCACTATTACAGTACACCACATGTTCACTATTACAGTACATCACATGTTCACTATAACAGTACACCACATCTTCACTATTACAGTTCACCACATGTTCACTATTACAGTACACCACATCTTCACTGTTGCAGTACAGCACATCTTCACTATTACAGTACACCACATGTTCACTATAACAGTACACCACATCTTCACTATTACAGTACACCACATCTTCACTATTACAGTACATCACATGTTCACGATAACAGTACACCACATCTTCACTATTACAGTACACCACAACTTCACTATTACAGTACACCACATGATCACTATTACAGTACACCACATGTTCACTATAACAGTACACCACATCTTCACTATTACAGTACACCACATCTTCACTATTACAGTACTCCACATGTTCACTATAACAGTACACCATATACTTACTACTACATTACCATTATAACACATAACCTCTTACTACATTAAACCACATTTTCACTTCTATATTACTATTATAACACATAACCTCCTACGACAGTCTAACGGTGGTATTCCCTGGTTCCAGTAGAATTGTTCATCTTACTGCTATTTATCACTATGATTATGCCATCTTTTCAACAAAATGCCGCAGTCCAGAAGGTAGTAAAGGCCAGAAAAGCTGCCAGAGAGTCATAGATCCGTCAAGCCCGGGCCTGGTCAGCTCAGGAAATGAAAGAAGCCACAGTGGTGGCTCCCCGAAAGTCGCTGGGACTTGGTCAATGTTACACAACCAAGGATGGGATATATAAAGAATGGCGACGTCGAGGGTTTACTCAATTTCCCCTCATTACGTTAGCAGAGCTGCAAAGGGATTGCGAAACCCTCAGAAATCTGGGATAGGGTTCCTACGGCTCCGTCTTCCTCGTCCTTCGTGACAACAAGAGGTATGTTTTAAAAGTCGCCTGTGGGGTTGGAAATCTGGTGAGCTATAAAATGGAGGCCATGGTCCACATGATAGCTGACGGGGCGGGCGGCACTCCAATCCTTCACGGTTTGTGTGAGAACCCACCCTTTCTCCTCATGTCCTTTGTAGGGTATCACACCCTTGATAAATTCCTTTCTAAATCGCCACCAAATACCAAGGAATTATTTCAAATTCTCTCCGCTACTGCTGACCAGGTTCAGTGCCTCAATTCAAAACACATTATTCACAACGATCTTAAACTAGATAATATTATCCTGCGAAAATCCGGCGACACATTCCAAGTCAGTATCATTGATTTGGGAATTAGCATAATATCGGGTGGGTATCTAGACCTGAATTTTAAGGGTAGGGCGCTCCCCTCGTGGATGTGCCCCCACCTTTTCAATTCGTCGTCACCCAGCAGCCCTACCACTGACCTATACTCATTTCTTGATCTGATTGGACGCTGCTCACAGTTTCTTGAAGCTGACCAAATGGTAAAGGAAGATGTGAAGCGGTTCGTCACCAACACAAAAAAAAGAATCCTCAGGTCCTATGACTATACAGACTACCCGAGCGTGATGGCCGAATTAAATATTATATTATAACAATGATAGTTGTCAAATATGCTCTTGCACAAAATAAAAGCTTCATAAAATGACAATGAATTTATTTATCCTATTCCTCTTTACACTTTGTATAATATATGATAATAATATAAACGGAATGAATCTTTCATAACATATAGAACACACACACACACACACACACACACACTCACACTCCTACTACTCCTACTGCACACTCCTACTGCATACTCCTGAAGGCTATAGAAATCAAGATCAAAGGAGTTCCCCTCCGTCTGAGGGGAGCATCCCCCCTTTTTCGTTCTAAACTTCCCACAAAAGAGGGGTTCCTCCTACTTTTATTTATTTTTCGGCTAAAGTATGCATCAGACGGTAATATTTCATAGAAAAAATACTGTAAATGAGATGTTAAACAAGATTGTCTCCAATCGTCTTTTCCCGTACATGTTACAGTTTTTTGTAACCCATGTCTGAATTCGGGGGAACTTTATGTGTAAAGTGAAAAAAATGATACTCGCGCAAGGTATTCAGCTAATAACTAAAAAAAAAAATAGTTTTTTATTAAGAACTAGTGGAATCGCTCTTTCGCTAGGCCACGGTAGGACGCCACCCTCCGGGAGGCTCCACATTGTCTCACTGTTGTGCATTAAGGTGTCTGCTTTGATCCTGACTTTGTACTCGTCAGAAGGCATGTTTTCCAGGGCACTTTTAAATGACTGTACATATGTGTTGCGCTCATGCAGCATTTCTTGGATAGATAGGACAATGTCATGTCTGACACCTTGAATGTTGCCACACCTAATAGTAGTCTGCTTTTCATGATCTCCCATGAAGTAGATTTGGGGGAACTTTGCCTGCTCATCTTCCAGTGGTAAGAGGGATCCTACTTTGTGATAGACTTGACCCTGGATTTTGAATGTGGGCATGTATCCGTGCTCACGAACTACTCTTTTAGCTCCAAAGGATGTCATCTGGAAGCATGAATTGTACTTCCGTATATTTTCCAAGAAGTGTTTTGACTCTGGTGTTCTTCCCAGCACAGTCCAGCAGATTCTCCTCTGTACTTCTTTGCACGGCAGTATTCACATTTCTTATATATTGCCAATGACAACCGAGGGATACTTTTCATATTCTATACATAACATCATCCATCATTACTACATATAACACCATCCATCATCACTACAGATCTGTAAAGTAGTTTCTGAGATTCTCGTGAGGACACAGACAAACAGACAGACTTCTTTGTTTTATATAGATATGGATCATCACTACATATAACACCACCCATCATCACTACATAGAACAACATCCATCATCACTACATATAACACCACCCATCATCACTACATATAACAACATCCATCATCACTACATATAACACCATCCATCATCACTACAGATCTGTAAAGTAGTTTCCTAGATTCTCTTGCAGACACACAGACAAACAGACAGACTTCTTTGTTTCATATATATATATATATATATATATATATATATATATATATATATATATATATATATATATATATATATATATATATATTTATATATATATATATATATATATATATATATATATATATATATATGTAACCGGTCGGAATTTACTGGACTTTAATTTCTCACTTGACTTGGGGTTTATTAAAAATTAATAGATGGTAATGACAGTGGAAGCGCCCCTTTGAGAAAAATCCCGAACCAGCACAAGAGCACTTAAATCTACTAAACAAAATGATTTGTCCGTGATCCGTGGAAGGATAGCGTCTGTGACTGGGATGAATGAGACACACTGTAAAATTTAGACACTTATATTCCCTCCAACACTACAAACACAATAAAATAATGGTACACCAATATGCGCACCTCTTAACTTGAACTTAAAACACTACTCTGGGGAATAAAAGTTATACATGATTTAGAAATTATTAGAAACTCAGGCAACAATAAATTTGAAGTATTAAGAAATGTTGCTTGCACACATGAAACAGGCCTTAAGGGCTTTCACCAAAATAATATCAGTCACTGAGGAAATGGTAATAAAAAATATGAAATTAAATACTCTACAATGAATAGGCCTTAAGGGCACTCAACAAAATTATATCACCCCAACAGATGCACTCTTCCTAACCTAACTTAAACACTACTCTGGGGAACAAAGGTTAGACCTAAGATCAGAATTATGAAGAAAAATTAGATGCATTAAAAGAATCAAATCACAGTATCACTCTGGTTCCACTTAGTGACAC
>CAUDMG010002486.1:0-10000 GCA_958450375.1 Homarus gammarus
AAAATAAGAATAACAGATAGAAATAAAGTCAGAGATAAAAGATAAAAGATAAAAAGAAAGAAAGAAAACCCCTCCCCTTCCCCCCTTCCCCTCCTTCCCCTTCCCCTCTCCTCCCCCCTTCCCCCCTCCTCCTCCCCTTCCCCCTTCCCCCTCCTCCTCCTCCCCTTCCCCCTCCTCCTCCCCTTCCCCCCTCCTCCTCCCCTTCCCCCTTCCCCCTCCTCCTCCCCTTCCCCTTCCCCCTCCTCCTCCCCTTCCCCTTCCCCCCTCCTCCCCTTCCCCCTTCCCCCTCCTCCTCCCCCTCCCCCTTCCTTCCCCCCCCACTTCTCTGGACGTGTCGGGTCAGACGGGGTCATGAAAGGTTAACAGAGGTCTCCCATGTCCTCCACTGACCTACTGTATCATTCACGTCCTGGACCGGTTTTCGGGGAGGGGAGGGGGGAGTTGAGAGGGGGGAAAGGGAGGGGAGTTGAGAGAGGGGGAAGGGGGAGAGGGGAGTTGAGAGAGGGGGAAGGGGGAAGTGGAGTTGAGAGAGGGGGAAGGGGGGAGTTGAGAGGGAGGGAAGGGGGAGAGGGGAGTTGAGAGGGGGGAAGGGGGAGAGGGGAGTTGAGAGAGGGGGGAGAGGGGAGTTGAGAGAGGGGGGAAGGGGGGAGTTGAGAGGGGGGGATGGGGGGAGTTGAGAGGGGGGAAGGGGGGAGTTGAGAGGGGGACGGGGGGAGTTGAGAGGGGGGGAAGGGGGAGAGTGGAGATGGGAAGCTTAGAGGAGGGATGGGGGTTGAAGGGGTGGTAAGGGTTGAAGGGGCCAGCTTGAAAAAAGGAGTGAGGTGGGGGGGGGGGGAAGAGGGGTCGTGAAAGCTTAAGAGGCGTAACCCTTGTCGTTCACTGTCTGGATGTCTAATTCAAGGTGTGGAAGGGTGTGGGGGGAGGGGGAGTAGGGGGAGGGGGGGAGGGGGGAAGAGGGGGGAGGGGGTGGGGGGAAGGGGTGTTGAAGATTGATGCTTGATTATATGTGTGCTCTCTCTCTCTCTCTCTCTCTCTCTCTCTCTCTCTCTCTCTCTCTCTCTCTCTCTCTCTCTCTCACCTTGCTTCACAGGTACACCAAACGGATCGTATTTAATTACCTGTGTGTGTGTGTGACGTCACGGCGGCCATGTTTGTGACGTCACGGCCGCCATAGCAGTGATGTCATGGTCGTCATAGCAACGGGTGACTGTGATGTAAACAAAAGGTCGACTGAGTGAGAATTAAATTATATGTAAATAACACACACACACACACACACACACACACACACCAACGCACACACACGCACACACACGAACACACAAGCACACCGGGACGCACACAACAACCACGCACACACAACAACACACCACAGCCACACACACACACACGGAGACATCAACAACACGACACAACGCACACACCCACGACATACCTGTACCACATACGTAGTAGAATAACCGGGAATTAAGGGAGTGTAATATATCTTGTGTAATGATTAAGTTTCCGGGTTACGTTATGTAGTTTGTGGAATGGGGGGGGCGGGGGGGGCGGGGGGGAGAGGTTGTTAGCGGTGGGGGCCAAGGAAGTGGGTGATGAATGACCCCTGTGGTCTGGGGGGCACTAAATCCACCTTACACAGTTGTTACGTTCCAGGTTGATTTATGGATTTACGAGTCGTTTGGTGAATGAACGTTGTTTCACTGCCTGTAAAATAAGTTCCGGGTTATGTTAAAGTGTTTGTTGGGATTTTTTTTTTTCTTTTCCAGGTTGAGTTGTACTTGGGTAACTATATTCCGGGTTGTGTAGTTGTTTTAATCCGGGTTGTGTAGTTGTTTGAATCCGGGTTATGTAGTTGTTTTAATCCAGGTTGTGTAGTTGTTTTAATCCGGGTTATGTAGTCGTTTTAACAACTTTTATAGAGTAGCTAAATCCGTGTCAAGTAAAGGTCATTTTTAAGTTCCTCTGACATAGAAATTATTGTCAGGTTAGGTCATTATATTTTTTTTATGTAAATCACCAGGTTATTGCAGCAGTTAATGGTGATTGAAGAGTTTTTTAAGGATAATAATTCCGCGTTACATACCTGCCACATTATTGAGATTTTACAGTTGAAATGTATAATAACTGCGTGTTTTGGCCACTAAATCCGTGTTACACAGTAGTCACCACAAGAGTTAGTGTAAGTTACTTTAATAACCTCACTTACTTCCGTGTCGTGTTGTTGGTAATGACAGTATTGAGTAAAGTTGTTGTTTTTTTTGTTTTTTTGGCTTCTGGTGAGGGGGGAGGGGTAGAGGGGGGAGGGGTAGAGAGGGGGAGGGGTAGAGAGGGGAGGGGTAGAGGGGGGGAGGGGTAGAGGGGGGAGGGGGGAGTTTCTGAGATGGCTAGTGAATGGCTAGTACCGTTAAGCCCCGCCCCATCCGTATCTGTCCCACCAATAGCAGTTGAGTTATATCTTCAAGCTCCTCCCCATCTATATCTGTTCCACCAATAGCAGTCGAATTATATCTTCAAGCCCCGCCCTATCTATATCCGTCTCACCAATAGCAACTGAATCACACCTCCAAGCCCCGCCCCCATCCACATCTCCACCAATGAGTGTCACGCATTTCCAACCACAACAATACGTCAGATCGTTAGTAAGTCGAGAGAAAGAGAGAGAGAGAGAGAGAGTGAGAGAGAGAGAGAGAGTGAGAGAGAGTGAGAGAGAGAGGGCGGCGTCGTATTATTTTTAACCTTTCCTGGCGGCCGCTGTTAAACTATGGCGAGGGAGGGCGAGTCATTACTCCTCGCCCACCCTGACCTCGCCCTCACTCCTGATACACTTCCTCGCCCACCCTGACCTCGCCCTCACTCCTGATACACTTCTTCGCCCACCCTGACCTCGCCTCACTCCTGATACACTTCTTCGCCCACCCTGACCTCGCCTCACTCCTGATACACTTCTTCGCCCACCCTGACCTCGCCCTCACTCCTGATACACTTCTTCGCCCACCCTGACCTCGCCTCACTCCTGATACACTTCTTCGCCCACCCTGACCTCGCCCTCACTCCTGATACACTTCCTTGCCCACCCTGACCTCGCCCTCACTCCTGGAATTAAGTGACCTCGTAAAGGCTTAACAGTGGTTTAGGGGGGGTAGGGGGGACGGGGGGGGTAGTAGAAGTGGGGGGTAGGGGGGTGAGGGGGAGGGTGGACTGCAGTAGAAGGGGGAGGTGGGGGGGAGGTAGGGGGGAGGGTGGACTGCAGTAGAAGGGGGGGGTGGGGGGGAGTTGATAAGAGGTACTGCGGTAAAAGGGAAGGGAGTTGTGATTGTGGTAGTTGTGGTGATTGTAGCTGTAGTAGTAGTTGTGATGGTGATTGTGGTTGTAGTGATGGTGGTGGTAGTTGTGGTGGTTGTAGTGATAGTGGTGGTAGTTGTGGTGGTTGTAGTGATAGTGGTGGTAGTTGTGGTGGTTGTAGTGATAGTGGTGGTAGTTGTGGTGGTTTTAGTGATAGCGGTGGTAGTTGTGGTGGTTGGAGTGATAGTGATGGTAGTTGTGGTGGTTGTAGTTATAGTGGTGGTAGTTGTTATGGTTGTAGTGATAGTGGTGGTAGTTGTGGTGGTTGTAGTGATAGTGGTGGTAGTTGTGGTGGTTGTAGTGATAGTGGTGGTAGTTGTGGTGGTTGTAGTGATAGTGGTGGTAGTAGTGGTGGTTGTAGTGATAGTGGTGGTAGTAGTGGTGGTTGTAGTGATAGTGGTGGTAGTAGTGGTGGTTGTAGTGATAGTGGTGGTAGTAGTGGTGGTTGTAGTGATAGTGGTGGTAGTAGTGATGGTTGTAGTGATAGTGGTGGTAGTTGTGATGGTTGTAGTGATAGTGATGGTAGTTGTGGTGGTTGTAGTGATAGTGGTGGTAGTAGTGGTGGTTGTAGTGATAGTAGTGGTAGTAGTGGTGGTTGTAGTGATAGTGGTGGTAGTAGTGGTGGTTGTAGTGATAGTGGTGGTAGTAGTGATGGTTGTAGTGATAGTGGTGGTAGTTGTGATGTTTGTAGTGATAGTGATGGTAGTTGTGGTGGTTGTAGTGATAGTGGTGGTAGTAGTGGTGGTTGTAGTGATAGTAGTGGTAGTAGTGGTGGTTGTAGTGATAGTGGTAGTAGTGGTAGAAGTAAATTAGATATACTCATAAAAACTAATAAATTCATATATATATAATGGCACCCTAAGTACATCCCTTCCTCTCCCTTCCCCCTTCCTCTCCCTTCCCCCTTCCTCTTACCCTCTTCTCCCTTCCTCTCTCCCTTCCCCCTTCCTCTTACCCTTTTCCCCTTTCCTCTCTCCCTTCCCCCTTCCTCTTGCCCTCTTCCCCCTTCCTCTTTCCCTTCCCCTTCCCCTCTCCCTTCCCTCTTCCTCTTACTCTCTTCCCCCTTCCTCTTACCCTTCCCCCTTCCTCTTACCCTCTTCCCCCTTCCTCTTACCCTTTTCCCCTTTCCTCTTACCCCCTTTCACCCTTCCTCTCTCCCTCCCCCCTCCCCACCTCCCCCCTCCCCCCTCTCCCCTCACTAACGCAGCTTGATAATAATTTTTCGGTAGTTTATTGTCATTATTTTCTTATTTTCTTTTTATTATTTTTAGTCTTTATTTGCCAGTTACTCTTCTTCTTCTTCTTCCTCTTCTTCTTCTTCCTCCTCTTCCTCTTCTTCCTCCTCTTCATTCTCGTCTTCTTTATGTGTACACTTTCCTGTTCATTATGTACGTTTTTCATTATGTGCATATTTTGTTCTCAGCTCTGTGTGTGTGTGTGTGTGTGTGTGTGTGTGTGTGTTTGTGTGTGTGTGTGTTAGGATAGGGTTAAACTAGGTTGGGTTAGGGTTAGGTTAGGTTAGGTTAGGTTAGGTTAAGTTAGGTTAGGTTAGGTTAACTCAGGTTAGGGTTAGGTTAGGTTAGGTTAGGTTAAGTTAGGTTAGGTTAGGTCAGGTCAGGTCAGGTCAGGTTAGGTTAGGTTAGGGTAGGTCAGGTCAGGTTAGGTTAGGTTAGGTTAGGTTAGGGTTAGGTTAAGTTAAGTTAGGTCAGGTCAGGTCAGGTCAGGTCAGGTTAGGTTAGGTTAGGTTAGGTTAGGGTTAGGTTAGGTTAGGTTAGGTTAGGGTCAGGTTAGGTAGTAAGCACGTGAGGTAATGTTGCCCCATTTCTCTTAAGGGGAGCAAATGGGTTAAAAATGGGTGATATTGATGGGTCGTTTATGCAGTGGTAATGGGGTAGTTGCTTACGTACTTCTTCCTCCTCCTCCTCCTCTTCCTCCTTCTTCTCCCTCCTTCTTCTTCCTCCTTCTTCTCCCTCCTTCTCTTCCTCCTTCTTCTTCCTTCTTCTTCCTCCTCTTCCTCCTTCTCCCTCCTTCTCCCTCCTCCTCCTTCTTCCTCCTTCTTCTTCCTCCTTCTTCTCCCTCCTTCTTCTTCTTCCTTCTTCTTCCTCCTCCTCCTCTTCCTCCTCCTTCCTCCTTCTTCTCCCTCCTTCTCCCTCCTTCTCCTCCTCCTCCTCCTCCTCCTCCTCCTTTCTCTCCTTCTTCCTCCTTCTTCCTCCTCCTCCTCTTCCTCCTCCTTCCTCCTTCTTCTCCCTCCTTCTCCCTCCTCCTCTTCCTCCTCCTCTTCTTTCCCCCTTCCTCCTCCCATGGATTAACTCTAAGGGAATTTCTACTCACATTTCACTACCGACACCTGTTAACTGTTTATTATTATTATTATTATTATTATTATTATTATTATTATTCCTATTTATTATTATTATTATTATTATTATTATTTATTATTATTCCTATTTATTATTCCTCTCTCTATCACATTACTAAAGACAGAACCACAGCTCTCCGTCGCCTGTCTGTCTGTCTGTCTGTCAAAAAAATGTGTAAAAACGCTTACTTTATATTTTTCAGTCCGCCAACTCCCGTGCGCACATCGACGCATGGATAGATTCGCCAAAAAATCCGCCAATATCCCTTTTTCCTATCTCACTCTAGCCAAATCCGCCAATTTTTATTTACACATATATTTTTATCGCTAGGAAAGACTGTATAGGTGTGTGTGTGTGTGTGTGTGTGTGTGTGTGTGTGGAGAGAGAGGTAGTTTGTTTTATAATTTACAAATAGATGAACCTAACCTAACCTAGTCAAAGTAATCCAAGAACTATTAATACAAAACTAGGAAAAATACATGACTAGGAAAATACAAAGACTCGCTGTACCCGGCCAATGTTACAGTCGGCTGCGTCACTCCGATATGACCACGAGAGGTCGAGTTCACCGTCTGGTCAGGTCAATAATTTAGCTGACCTGGCCCTCCTCCTCTTCCTCCCAGGTCAAAGGTCATGTTGAGGTCACGGTGAGGTCAAGGGGGTATAGATGATATTTATGGTGTGGTTAGGTTAGGTCATGTTAGGTTAGGTTAATATTCGGGTAGGTTAGGTTAATGCTAGGTTAGGTTAGTGTTGGGTTAGGTTTGGTTAGGTTAGGTTAATATTCGGGTAGGTTAGGTTAATGTTAGGTTAGGTCAGTGTTGGGTTAGGTTAGGTTAATGTTAGGTCATGTTAGGTTAGGTTAATATTCGGGTAGGTTAGGTAAGTGTTGGCTTAGGTTAGGTTAATGTTAGGTTAGATTAATATTCGGGTAGGTTAGGTCAGGTCAGTGTGGGCTTACGTTAGGTTAATGTTAGGTTAGGTTAGGTTAGGTTAGGTCAGGTCAGGTCAGGTCACAAGGCCACAGTAAGAACAATAAAGGTCACACTATGGTTAAGGGTCAACGTTATATTTACACCAAGCTTTAACCATAACAATATAGCCAAATAAAGTCTACCCCGCCATATACAGCCATTTTATAGTCCCATATCCAATATAACCTTATATATGGGTTATACCTCAGCATATTCCCTCATATTAGTTACATATATACGCTTACTATAGCTGTATAACTGAGTATATGGAGTAGACTCAAGTATATCCGGGTGTCATACCAACTTACTGTAATATAACCAGAGATATGTGGGGTATAATGGAACATACCCACACCCCACCTTGACATACCCACACCCCACCTTGACATACCCACACCTCACCTTGACATACCCACACCCCACCTTGACATACTCACACCCCACCTTGACATACCCACACCCCACCTTGACATATCCACACCCCCTTTGATAACCCCCCCACCTTGACATACCCACACCCCACCTTGACATACCCACACCCACCTTGACATACCCACACCCCACCTTGACATACCCACACCCCACCTTGACATACCCACACCCCACCTTGACATACCCCCCCACCTTGACATACCCACACCCCATCTTGACATATCCACACCCCCTTTGACAACCCCCCCCCCACCTTGACGTACCCACACCCCCTTTGACAACCCCCCCACCTTGACATACCCACACCCCACCTTGACATACCCACACCCCACCTTGACATACCCACAAACCCCATGACTACCCACACCCCACCTTGACATACCCCCCACCTTGACATACCCACGCCTCACCTTCACATACCCACACCCCACCTTGACATACCCACGCCTCACCTTGACATACCCACGCCTCACCTTCACATACCCACACCCCACCTTGACATACCCCCCACCTTGACATACCCCCCCACCTTGACATACCCACGCCTCACCTTCACATACCCACACCCCACCTTGACATACCCCCCCACCTTGACATACCCACGCCTCACCTTGACATACCCACACCCCACCTTGACATACCCCCCACCTTGACATACCCCCCCCCCCTGTATTGGCGTGACTCAATTTCCTGCCATGTTTGTATTGGTGATTCTACAGTCCATTCCTGCCAAGTAATAGCCGCCTTCCGATCTATTCCCATTCCCGATTCCCATTCCAAGTTCATTCCCGATTCCCATTCCTATTCATTCCCGATTCCCGTTGTATTCCATTTAATCCTTGGTTCCTGGAATATGGGTGTTCACTTCCTCCGTCTCTGTGGTTGGTATTCCCGATTCCCGGATTTTGTTTGTGATTCCCAATATTCCAAGTTGGTGGTTTAAATCCTGTTTGGTTTATGGTGTTCTTGTTATGGTTTATTCCTGCTTATTCCCGTTCATTCCTAATTATTCCTGATCATTCCTAATTACCGTCAATTCCTGTTTATTCCCGTTCATTCCTGTTTATTTCCGTTCATTCCTAATTCCCGTTCAATCCTGCTTACTCCAGCACGTTGATTCCTAACATTCCCGTTCATTCTCAATTCTTCATGCCCAACATTCCCGGGAACTAGTTTATTCCTGGTATTCCAAAAGTAGCATTCCTGTTTCCCCTCCCAGCTTGGAATAGACGATGATAACTTATCTTGAAAAATTCCCGCTGGCCTGAAGGTGCGGGAATGTAATGGTGGTAGTGGTGGTTGGTAATGGTGGTTGATGGTGGTTGGTGATGGTGGTTGGTGATGGTGGTTGATGGTGGTTGGTGGTGATAGTGGTGGTTGTTGATGGTGGTTGGTGGTGGTTGGTGATGGTGGTTGATGGTGGTTGGTGGTGATGGTGGTTGATGGTGGTTGGTGATGGTGGTGATGTGTAGTTGGTGGTGATGGTGGTGATGGTGGTGGTGAGGTGGTGGTGGTGATGGTGTGGTGATGGTGGTTGGTAATGGTGGTAGTGGTGGTTGGTGATGGTGGTTGATGGTGGTTGGTGGTGATGGTGGTTGGTGATGGTGTTGGTCATGGTGGTGGTGATGGTGGTTGGTGATGGTGATTGATGGTGGTTGGTGGTGATGGTGGTAGTGATGGTGGTGATGGTGGTTGGTGGTGATGGTGGTGGTGATGGTGGTGGTGATGGTGGTTGGTGATGGTAGTTGATGGTGGTTGGTGGTGATGGTGGTTGGTGATGGTGGTTGATGGTGGTTGGTGGTGATGGTGGTAGTGGTTGGTGGTGATGGTGGTTGGTGGTGATGGTGGTGGTGATGGTGTTGGTCATGGTGGTGGTGATGGTGGTTGGTGATGGTGGTTGATGGTGGTTGGTGGTGATGGTGGTAGTGGTTGGTGGTGATGGTGGTTGGTGATGGTGTTGGTCATGGTGGTGGTGATGGTGGTTGGTGATGGTGGTTGATGGTGGTTGGTGGTGATGGCGGTTGATGGTGGTTGGTGGTGATGGTGGTAGTGGTTGGTGGTGATGGTGGTTGATGGTGGTTGGTGGTGATGGTGGTTGTGTTATTATTGGTGGTTGTAATTTCCTTCCGATTCCCCTGTACACACACATGACAGACTCTACACTACGCACATGAGTGGTTGTTCTGTGTGCACATGACCATATGATACGTATATATATATATCGCCCATGACCGGATCCATATGTACACTGTGCACATGAGCGACTATACAGGTGTACACATGAACATACAGAAGTGTACACAGTCTCCCGCCCTAATCCACACCGCCTTTGCCCTACGCTATGAGCTTCACTACTAGTATTGAAAAAGAGAGAAATTGACGTTGTTGTTTTTTTGGGCTCGTGGCATATGGCAGAGGTTGGAGGTGGGGGGGGGGAGCTTACCACCTCGGCTCACTGGTCCGCAAACACTGGTAAAAAGAGCTGTTTGCTACTCCCACCTATAACACCAGCCGGTATTCCGTTTTCTATGTTGATATAACGTTTTTTCCCCATTTTCTATGCTGAGGTAACGTGTTTCCCATTTTCTACGGTATTGAAATGACGTGTTTCCCATTTTCTATATTGTCATTAACAGTTACCAATTTCTAAACGATGCTAACATAATAGTTTCCCATTTTCTACACTTCAGGTCTAACTATTTCCCACTTTCTCTGATATTGACGTCACACATTACTAACGATACTATTGCTCACGCTAGTAATGGCATAATTACTAGTGATGGTAATAATTTCACTAGGTCTTCATATACTAGTAATACTCTTATACAAACTAGGACAATTGTATACTGTGTGTGTATGTGTGTGTGTGTGTGTGTGTGTGTGTGTGTG
>CAUDMG010002486.1:15000-27500 GCA_958450375.1 Homarus gammarus
GGTTAATTTCTGACCAATCTGATGCCCCCTTTGAACCGTCTCTGGTTTACGGTCTAGGGGGGAAGGGAAGGGGGGGAAGGGGGGAGGAAGGGGGGGAACGGGAGTGAGAGAGGGGAGGAATAAAAGGGGTGGGAAGGTGTACAATGGAAGTGAAGGGGAGGGAGAAGGGGGTAGGAGGGTATAAAAGGGGTAAAGGGAAAGGGGAGGGGGAAGAAAGGTGTAAAACGGGAGTAAGGGGGAAGAGGAAGATGAAGAGGGAGGAGGAGGGGGAGTGGGAAGGGGGAGGAGTGGGAAGGGGGAGGAGTGGGAAGGGGGAGGAGTGTGGGAAGGGGGAGGAGTGGGAAGGGGAGGAGTGGGAAGGGGAGTGGGAAGGGGGAGGAGTGGGAAGGGGGAGGAATGGGAAGGGGAGGGGAGGAGTGGGAAGGGGGAGGAATGGGAAGGGGGAGGAATGGATATTGGAAAGGATGGGAGGGGGGAAAGTGGAATGGGAAAGGAGTGGGGAGGGAGTATTAAGGAGTGGGAGGTGGAGTAAAGGGGGAAGGGGGAAGGGGAGGAGGGGGAGGAATGTGTTAAAGTAGTGAGTTAATTTCGTTATATTTGTTATATTTCGTTGTATTAATGTTTTATTTTTTTATCATTTCGTTGTTTTGCGTAATTATGCGTAAATGCGTAATACAGAAGAGAAAATTGCGTTAAATGAGTAAATGAGTAAATATGTTAATTCATTATATAATCAGTTTATTTATATTCATTATATGCGTAAAATGCGTAACTGATTATCTGGTGACAGTGAGATGCGTATCGTAAGGGAGGAGTTGCGTATCGTAAGGGAGGAGTTGCGTACAGTGGTGTAGTTATCATGTGTTGGATAAGCCTGTAATGCGTTAATGAGGTCTCGGGGGGGGGGGGGGAGGGGGGTTAATTTGCCTAATTGCGTATATCTGGAGGCTGGCATACATACATACATACATACATACATACATACATACATACACACACAGACTGACTAGCTTGCACACACACACACACACACACACACACACACACACACACACACACACACATTAGGCCGGCCAACATTTTCTTCACCTGAGAATTAATTATAATGTCCACAGGTGACTCGTGATAAATGTTCCGCTAAATGAAATTCCTGATAATTCCAATTGTCTGCCGGGCCCCAGTGCTAGTGGGCCCCCAGTGCTAGTGAGCCCCCAGTGCTAGTGGGCCCCCAGTGCTAGTGAGCCCCCAGTGCT
Source organism: Homarus gammarus (assembly GCA_958450375.1). Lineage (NCBI taxonomy): Eukaryota > Metazoa > Arthropoda > Malacostraca > Decapoda > Nephropidae > Homarus > Homarus gammarus. The sequence continues at coordinate 16,254 of CAUDMG010002486.1, forward strand.
AGTGGGCCCCCAGTGCTAGTTGGGCCCCAGTGCTAGTGGGCCCCAGTGCTGGTGGGTCCCAGTGCAAGTGAGCCCCTGTGCTAGTGGGCCCCAGTGCTAGTGGGCCCCAGTGCTGGTGGGTCCCAGTGCTGGTAGGTCCCAGTGCTAGTGGGCCCCAGTGCTGGTGGGTCCCAGTGCTAGTGGGCCCCAGTGCTGGTGGGTCCCAGTGCAAGTGAGCCCCTGTGCTAGTTGGCCTCACTGCTAGTGGGCCCCAGTGCTAGTGGGCCCCAGTGCTAGTGGGCCCCCAGTGCTGGTGGGCCCCCAGTGCTAGTGGGCCCCAGTCCTCTCTCTCTCTCTCTCTCTCTCTCTCTCTCTCTCTCTCTCTCACTTAACAGTCCTTTCTCTTTCAATTTTCTCTCTTTCTCTCCTTACCTCTCCCCTACCCCTCCCCCTCACCCCCCTCTCATCCCTCTCATCCCTCCCCATTCTTCATGTCTCTTACTGTATACCTAAATAGCCCCCTCCTCCTCCTTCCTCCTCTCCTCTTTCCTCTCCTCCTCCTTCCTCCTCTCCTCCTCCTCCTCCTCCTCCTCTTCCTCCTCTTTACGTGTGTGTGTGTGTGTTGCAGCTCTCTCTCTCTCTCTCTCTCTCTCTCTCTCTCTCTCTCTCTCTCTCTTCTCTCTCTCTCTCTCTCTCTCTCTCTTTAATCTCCCCTCTTATCCCTCTCTCTCTCCTACTCCCCAGGTTCCCCCTCTTCTTCCTACCTCCCCCTCCCCCACCTTTCCTCTCACCTACTAACCTTCTCACTCTTACCCTCCCCTACCCTTCCTCCCCCACCCTCCCTCCCCCACCCTTCCTTACCCTCCCAACTCAACTACTTATCTCCCTGTCCCTTCTGTAATCACTCCCCTCCCCACCTCTCCCCTCTCCACCCCTCCCCATCCCTCCCCCCTCCCCATCCCTCCTCCCCATCCCCCCCCCCCCCATCAATCATGCCCTCAATTCACTGGCGGACCTTTTGAAGACACAGCCGCCGTCGCCGCCTCCTTCAGAAGCCATACAGTGATACATCTTTGAGGTCATTGGCTCTTCTGGGTGATGAGGGGTGTAATAGGGCTGTTGAGGGGTGTAATAGGGATGATGAGGGGTGTAATAGGGGTGATGAGGGGTGTAATAGGGGTGATGAGGGGTGTAATAGGGGTGATGAGGGGTGTAATAGGGATGATGAGGGGTGTAATAGGGATGATGAGGGGTGTAATAGGGGTGATGAGGGGTGTAATAGGGGTGATGAGGGGTGTAATAGGGATGATGAGGGGTGATGAGGGGTGTAATAGGGGTGATGAGGGGTGTAATAGGGATGATGAGGGGTGTAATAGGGGTGATGAGGGGTGTAATAGGGGTGATGAGGGGTGTAATAGGGATGATGAGGGGTGTAATAGGGGTGATGAGGGGTGTAATAGGGGTGATGAGGGGTGTAATAGGGGTGATGAGGGGTGTAATAGGGGTGATGAGGGGTGTAATAGTGGTGATGAGGGGGTGTAATAGGGGTGATGAGGGGTGTAATAGGGGTGATGAGGGGTGTAATAGGGATGATGAGGGGTGTAATAGGGATGATGAGGGGTGTAATAGGGGTGATGAGGGGTGTAATAGGGATGATGAGGGGTGTAATAGGGATGATGAGGGGTGTAATAGGGATGATGAGGGGTGTAATAGGGGTGATGAGGGGTGTAATAGGGCTGTTGAGGGGTGTAATAGGGGTGATGAGGGGTGTAATAGGGGTGATGAGGGGTGTAATAGGGGTGATGAGGGGTGTAATAGGGGTGATGAGGGGTGTAATAGGGGTGATGAGGGGTGTAATAGGGGTGATGAGGGGTGTAATAGGGGTGATGAGGGGTGTAATAGGGATTATGAGGGGTGTAATAGGGGTGATGAGGGTTGTAATAGGGTGATGAGGGGTGTAATAGGGGTGATGAGGGGTGTAATAGGGTGATGAGGGTGTAATAGGGGTGATGAGGGGTGTAATAGGGGATGATTGAGGGGTGTAATAGGGGTGATGAGGGGGTGTAATAGGGGTGATGAGGGGTGTAATAGGGGTGATGAGGGGTGTAATAGGGGTGATGAGGGTGTAATAGGGGTGATGAGGGGTGTAATAGGGATGATGAGGGGTGTAATAGGGATGATGAGGGGTGTAATAGGGATGATGAGGGGTGAAATAGGGGTGATGAGGGGTGTAATAGGGCTGTTGAGGGGTGTAATAGGGGTGATGAGGGGTGTAATAGGGCTGTTGAGGGGTGTAATAGGGGTGATGAGGGGTGTAATAGGGATGATGAGGGGTGTAATAGGGGTGATGAGGGGTGTAATAGGGGTGATGAGGGGTGTAATAGGGGTGATGAGGGGTGTAATAGGGCTGTTGAGGGGTGTAATAGGGCTGTTGAAATATAAACAGTGGTAGAAGCCATCTTGTTCCCTGTCCTATTGTGGTACTGTTCCTCTCCCCGCTTCTTCTTCCTCCCCCTTTCCCACATATCTTCCTCTCCTTTGCCTCTCTACGCTTCTTACTCCCTCTTTCCGCCCGCCCCTCCCCGCCCCTCCCCGCCCCTCCCCGGCTCCAGGCGACCATTAACGTGCTTGTGTCGCCAGCGGGAGATAGCGGACCTCTTATAGTTCCGTAAATTAAAACTGAGAAGGTAATTACTGAAGAAATATAGTCTTTTTTCCCGCCACTGTTAACTCCCCTGTGGGCCTGTGTTCACCCCCGTGGCACTGTGTTCACCCCCGTGGCACTGTGTTCACCCCCGTGGCACTGTGTACTCCCTCGTGGCACTGTGTTCACCCTCGTGGCACTGTGTTCACCCTCGTGGCACTGTGTTCACCCCCCGTGGCACTGTGTTCACCCCCGTGGCACTGTGTTCACCCCCCGTGGCACTGTGTTCACCCTCGTGGCACTGTGTTCACCCCCGTGGCACTGTGTTCACCCCCGTGGCACTGTGTTCACCCCCGTGGCACTGTGTTCACCCCCGTGGCACTGTGTTCACCCCCGTGGCACTGTGTTCACCCTCGTGGCACTGTGTTCACCCCCGTGGCACTGTGCTCACCCCCGTGGCACTGTGTTCACCCCCGTGGCACTGTGTTCACCCCCGTGGCACTGTGTTCACCCCGAGGAAGACTATTGGAAAACAGATCCAGAGATTAAAGGAGAGAGAGAGAGAGAGAGAGAGAGAGAGAGAGAGTAAAACACAATAATAATAATAATATAATAATATCACTAATGACCGCAGCATGGTGGTTGAGGAATGATGGGTGTGTGTTTAATTGGGTCGTTAGTGTGACGTAGAAGGAGGCTATAGGGCTGGTTGATGGTATTATAAAGGGTTAGGGGGTAGTCCTTATGCCCTGATGACAAGTAAAGGGAAAGGGGTAAGGGGAGGGGGGTAGGGGAAGGGGGGAAGGGGTAGGGAGGGAGGGAAAGGAAGAGTAAGGGAGGGGAAGGAAGAGTAAGGGAGGGGAAGGAAGAGCAAGGGAGGGGAAGGAAGAGTAAGGGAAGGGTAAAGAGGAGGGAAGGGAAAGGGAAAGGGAACTCTAGATTGTAACCTGGAAGATAAGATTCGATTCTCTCAGGTACAATTACCCCTGGCAGGTGCAGTATCGAGTCCTCTTCCTTATACTCTTACTGTGAGATAGAGGATTGGATTCTCTTGGTTACATGGGATTGGATTCTCTTACAGTGAGATAGAGGATTGGATTCTCTTAGTGACATGGGATTGGATTCTCTTTTTTAAACTTCATAGAGGATTTGATTCTCTTTTCTATATAGTACTCAATCCTCCCCCCCCCCCCGTTATGCCATATCTTGCATCGATTTCCTTAGTCATTGGCAGGTGATTAAGTAGTAATTAGGGGTGATATGTGGTTGTTAGCTGATTATACCTTGTTATTGCCCACAGGTAATTGTCCTATGTGGTGATATGCTGTCCTATGTGGTGATTATGTGGTTATATATGAGTCTATGTGGTGATTATGTGGTGATATGTGGGCCTATGTGGTGGGTATGTGGTGATATGTGGTGGGTATGTGATGATATGCTGTCCTATGTGGTGGTTAGGTGGTGATATGTGGGCCTATGTGGTGGGTATGTGGTGATATGTGGGCCTATGTGGTAGGTATGTGGTGATATGTGGTAATAAGTGGTGATATGTGGAGCTATCTTAATTTGTTAGGTTAGGTTGCTTCAAAATCATCCTACTAGTTGGTCTTATTCTATCATCCTAGCCTTGTATCATCCCTAGGCCATCATCCTAGCCTTGTATCATCCCTAGGCAATCATCCTAGCCTTGTATCATCCCTAGGCCATCATCCTAGCCTTGTATCATCCCTAGGCCACCATCCTAGCCTTGTATCATCCCTAGGCCATCATCCTAGCCTTGTATCATCCCTAGGCCATCATCCTAGCCTTGTATCATCCCTAGGCCACCATCCTAGCCTTGTGTCATCCCTAGGCCATCATCCTAGCCTTGTATCATCTCTAGGCCACCATCCTGCCGGCTCAGAGCTATTTGTACAAGGCAGTATATCATGCGGTCGCGTGATGAGGTTGAGGGGAGGGGAGGGGAGGGGAGGGGAGGGGAGGGAAGGGGAAGGGGAGGGGAGGGGGTTAAGGAAGGTCTGAGGGTAAAGGGAAAAGTGGAAGAGAAGGGGAGGAGAGAGAAAGGGAAAGATAAGGGGAAGGGGAGAGGAGGAGGAAGGGAAGAATGGGGAGAATGGGAAGAGGAGGAGGAGGAAGGAAGAGAAAGGGAAGTGGAAGAGGAGAAAGGGAAGTGGAAGAGGAGGGGAAGGGAATGGGATAGGAGGAGGAAGGAGGGGAGGGGAGAAGGAAGAAGGGGAGGGAAGGAGTTGATCCGGTGGAAAGCCAGAATGTAGGGCCGGTTAATCCCCACGGCTTAGACCAAGTCCCCAATCTGGGCCCCATCAAGCCCTCAAGACCCCAACCCAATATGCAGTTTCTTCTTCCTCCCCAGCCCCTTCCCCAGACCCCTCCCCAGCTTACCCCCTCCTCTCCCTCCTCTCCTCTCCTTCTCTACTTCTCTCTCCCCAGTCATCCTCCTTCCCCTTCCGCCAGCCCCCCCTCCCCAGCCCCCCTCCTCTCCCCAGCCCCCCCTCCTCTCCCCAGCCCCTCCTCTCCCCACCCTACTCTCCCCAGCCCCCCTCCTCCCCAGCCCCCCTCCTCTCCCCAGCCCCCTCCCCAGCCCCCTCTCCTCCCCCTCCCCAGCCCCACTCCTCCCCAGCCCCCCCTCCTCTCCCCCACCCCCTCTCTCCTCTCCCCCCCCCCCTCCCCAGCCCCCCTCCCCTCCCCAACATTGTGTACGATAATTAATTATTTTTTTCACCTACATTAACTCTGACGCCATAAATTAATTTCTTTTGTTTGTTAATTATTTTTCCGTATTGAGATGACTGTAACGTGTATGTATGTATGTATGTATGTATGTATGTATGTCTTATAACCCACATATTCACGTTAAGTCAATACAAGTAACATCAGGTAAATCCCTAATTGAAAGCATTACGACCACGGATTTTAAGACTGCGGTATGCTAATGAGGGATTTAATTAGGGATTCTTTTGGCAAAATCTCATGATTGGGGATTTGTGGGATTACGGGGAAAAGAGAGTGATTTTGGGGAATTAACTTCAGACGGATATTTTGATGCAAGTAATCCTAACCTAACCTGACCTGACCTGACCTGACCTGACCTGACCTAACCTAACCTAACCTAACCTAACCTGACCTGACCTAACCTGACCTGACCTAACCTAACTTGACCTAGATCTTGGGGTCAACAGAAGGAAAGTACATGTTATCAGGTCAAATCAGGTTAGATCACGTTCTTATCACAACCAATCCAATGCTATTCCCTGCATCAGTCAGCTCTATGAATGCCCTTCTTGACTGACTGACTGACTGACTGATGACTGATTGTCTAGAAGTTGAGAAAATTAATGAAAATATTTAGAGGCAAGAAAGACTAAAAGATAGAATTAAAATGAAGATTAATAATAATAACAACAATAATAACAATAATAATAATAATAAATAATAATAATAATAATAATAATAATAATAATAATAAAATACTATTATTATTTTCTTCATGTCAACAAAAGCCGTAAGGAATTTTGTCCACATTATTTTTAATTATCTTTCAGTAAATATTTATTCCTGTATAATATTTTTTGAATTAATTTATCTCCCTGGTAATTGACTCTGTTCTTAAATATTCTTAACTACCGTGACAGCTGTAACAAGAGGATTGGTGTGGTAGTGTTGTGAAGGGGGAAGTGAGGGCTGGGTGGGGAGGTAGTGAGGGCTGAGGGCTGGGGGAGGATAGAGTGAGGGCTGAGGGCTGGGGGAGGATAGAGTGAGAGCTGGGTTTAATGGCAGCCTAGAGTGTTGAAGAAACGTCATGTAATAATATTAATGTTTACTTGTCTGTCTCTGTAAACAACGGGTGGATGATAATTGACGCTGGTCCGTTTGTTTATTGGTCATCCTAATCATCCATCATCCTCCATCTCTCTGGCCTTACCTGTGCTTAATTAGGTCGATAATAAGGTTAGGTGACAAAGGTGAAGGAGACCCCCAGGTGTGTTGTGATACTATGGCTGGATGTAACGTGATTATTGACTATGTTCCGGGGGATTTGTTACTGGATTTATGGCTCTGGGATTTATCTAGGATTATTTATTGTAGGATTTGTCGTTGATGTAGTTAGTGAGGGTTATGGGGGGGATTTGTTACCGGATTTATGGCTCTGGGATTTATCTAGGATTATTTATTGTAGGATTTGTCGTTGATGTAGTTAGTGAGGGTTATGGGGGGGATTTGTTACCGGATTTATGGTTCTGGATTAATGTAGGATTAGTCGTGATGTAGGGAGTGTGTTATGGGGATTTAATATGGATTTATGTGTTAACCATGCATGATATAACTGGATTTATTGGCCATTTCTTACTTCGGATTTATCTATAACCATATCACTAACTGGATTTCAAAGGATTTATTAAGAGGGATTTATCTATACAACCATCTATTACGTACTAATTTATTAACTACCTGGATTTAAGTGGATTTATCAATAGGAATATTTATATAACAGGAAATATTTGGCGATTTTTTTTACAAGTCCAATTAGTTGTTAATATAGGATTATTTTAAGGTAATTATCAGGTAACAAAGGTGATATAGGATTATTTTGAGGTAATTATGGATTATTTTAAAGGTGATTATTATGTCATCATATAATCAGGTGTATAATGATATAGTGTATAACTTGACCTGACGTGTATAACTTGACCTGACGTGTATAACTTGACCTGATGTGTATAACTTGACCTGATGTGTATAACTTGACCTGATGTGTATAACTTGACCTGATGTGTATAACTTGACCTGACGTGTATAACTTGACCTGATGTGTATAACTTGACCTGACGTGTATAACTTGACCTGATGTGTATAACTTGACCTGACGTGTATAACTTGACCTGATGTGTATAACTTGACCTGACGTGTATAACTTGACCTGATGTGTATAACTTGACCTGACGTGTATAACTTGACCTGACGTGTATAACTTGACCTGATGTGTATAACTTGACCTGATGTGTATAACTTGACCTGACGTGTATAACTTGACCTGATGTGTATAACTTGACCTGACGTGTATAACTTGACCTGATGTGTATAACTTGACCTGACGTGTATAACTTGACCTGATGTGTATAACTTGACCTGACGTGTATAACTTGACCTGATGTGTATAACTTGACCTGACGTGTATAACTTGACCTGATGTGTATAACTTGACCTGACGTGTATAACTTGACCTGACGTGTATAACTTGACCTGACGTGTATAACTTGACCTGACGTGTATAACTTGACCTGACGTGTATAACTTGACCTGACGTGTATAACTTGACCTGATGTGTATAACTTGACCTGATGTGTATAACTTGACCTGACGTGTATAACTTGACCTGATGTGTATAACTTGACCTGACGTGTATAACTTGACCTGACGTGTATAACTTGACCTGACGTGTATAACTTGACCTGACATGTATAACTTGACCTGACGTGTATAACTTGACCTGACGTGTATAACTTGACCTGATGTGTATAACTTGACCTGACGTGTATAACTTGACCTGACGTGTATAACTTGACCTGATGTGTATAACTTGACCTGATGTGTATAACTTGACCTGACGTGTATAACTTGACCTGACGTGTATAACTTGACCTGATGTGTATAACTTGACCTGATGTGTATAACTCGACCTGACGTATAACTTGACCTGACGTGTATAACTTGACCTGACGTGTATAACTTGACCTGACGTGTATAAGACCAGTTTTTAACGTGTACTGTTCTTGTCTGTCTCAGGATGCAGAGTTCAACCCCAATTTCCGGCGGGAGAAGCGGAAGGCGGAGGAAGAGTCGCTGGATAACACTGATATTAAGAAGGTAATGTACAACTTTGTTCTTGTTCTTCTTGTTCATGTTCTTCTTGTTCATTCTTGTTCATGTTCTTCTTGTTCATGTTCTTCATGTTCTTCTTGTTCATGTTCTTCTTGTTCATTCTTGTTCTTGGCGTTATTTATCATTGTTATTGTTCTTGTTCATCATCGTGTTCTTGTTCATCATTGTGTTATTGTTCTTGTTTTTTGTTCATGTTCTTAATTTTTTTTTTAGATTTTGAATTTTTTTTTTTTAGTTTTTATTAAAATTTTTAGTGAACAGTTTTATAAATTTTTTTGTCTTCATAATTATCGAAATTTTTAATAGATTTTCATATAGACTCTCTCTCTCTCTCTCCATACACATTTTTGTCAATATAAATTATAAATATTTACATTATATTTCTAACTCATTCTAGATTTTTATTAAGACCATAATATTATAATTTTATTTACAATTAAAGTTAACGATAAAATTTGACTTAAATTATTGGCTTTTAAAATTCAAATTGGGTCTATTATTTTATATTGATTTAGGTATTAGATTATAAATTCATCTTAAACAATTAGAATTTAGATTTAGATTAGAAACATACCTTGACATAAACCCCCCCCCCCCCCCCTGAAACGATATATATATAAAAAACTGATACATTTTTTCTTAACATCACCGACATTTAGGAGGTAAAGTACTGTCCGTATTTTATTTTTATTGATATTATTTTATTGGCCTTATTTTTATTTTTTGTCCTTATTTTTTTTATTTTGTCCTTATTTTTATTTTTTGTCCTTATTTTTATTTTACTGTCCTTATTTTTATTTGGTCCTTATTTTTATTTTTTGTCATTATTTTTATTTTACTGTCCTTATTTTTATTTTTTGTCCTTATTTTTATTTTTTGTCCTTATTTTTATTTTTTTGTCCTTATTTTTATTTTCTGTCCTTATTTTTATTTTTTGTCCTTATTTTTATTTTGTCCTTATTTTTATTTTACTGTCCTTATTTTTATTTGGTCCTTATTTTTATTTTTTGTCCTTATTTTTATTTTATTGTCCTTATTTTTTTTATTTTGTCCTTATTTTTATTTTGTCCTTATTTTTATTTTTTTGTCCTTATTTTTATTTTATTGTCCTTATTTTTATTTTATTGTCCTTATTTTTATTGATTTTTTTATTTAATTGTCCTTATTTTTCTTTATTTTTTATTAATTTTTACAAACTTTTTATTTATAATTTTATATAGATTTTTTGGCAGGTAATAAAATAATTTAATGATGGTTTATAAAATTAATTATTATGGTCGATTATTAATTTGTCATAATTTTTTTTTATAATTATTTGTGATATTATTTTGTTCTTCAAGTTATAAAAAAGTTAAAAGTTCTGTTCTTGAAGTAAATTTTGTTCTTCGTGATGTGGTATATAGTGTTCTTTGTTCTACAGACTGATAATATTTTGTTCATAGTTTAGTAGACTTTTGTTCTACCCACTGTAAGATCCTATACTTTTGTTCTTGTTGTTCTTTATACCGTAGAGTAGTCTGTTCTTCTAGAGAGTTTGAAACACATAGAAAATTTTGTTCTTCAAGGTGTATAACCGAGCAGTGTTCTTCAAGGTGTGTATAATTGATCATTGTTCTTCAAGGTGTATAACCGAGCAGTGTTCTTCAGCGGCTGTGATAGAGGTGTTGTTGTTCATTAGGTTATAGGTTATTGTTCTACAGATTATAGTACATTGGTGTTTTTTGTTCTTCAGGGTATAAAACGTTCTTCCTCTTCTTACACCTCCTCCTCCTCCTCCTCCTCCTCCTCCTCTTCCTCCTCCTTCTATTCTTCTTCCTCCTTATCTTCCTCCTTTCTTTTTCTTCTTTAATATTATTCTCCATCATCATCATCATCATCACCATCATCACCATCATCATCATCATCATCATCACCATCATCATCATCATCATCATCATCATCATCACCATCATCATCATCATCATCATCACCATCATCATCATCATCATCATCACCATCATCATCATCATCATCACCATCATCATCATCATCATCATCATCATCACCATCATCATCATCATCATCATCATCATCATCACGAAAATCAAATCAGAATTAAGTTAAACCTTATGACTAGAGTCCTTAGAGTTCATTATATTGTTTGTCCGTCCGATTGGCTGAGAGGTATCCACTAAGGGGTGTCTGTGATTTTCCTGGCCTCTGATTGGCTGAGAGGTATCCACTAAGGGGTGTCTGTGATTTTCCTGGCCTCTGATTGGCTGAGAGGTATCCACTAAGGGGTGTCTGTGATTTTCCTGGCCTCTGATTGGCTGAGAGGTATCCACTAAGGGGTGTTTGTGATTTTCCTGACCTCTGATTGGCTGAGAGGTATCCACTAAGGGGTGTTTGTGATTTTCCTGGCCTCTGATTGGCTGAGAGGTATCCACTAAGGGGTGTATGTGATTTTCCTGACCTCTGATTGGCTGAGAGGTATCCACTAAGGGGTGTTTGTGATTTTCCTGGCCTCTGATTGGCTGAGAGGTATCCACTAAGGGGTGTCTGTGCTATTCCTGGCCTCTGATTGGCTGAGAGGTATCCACTAAGGTGTATCTATGTCTTTTCTGACCTCTGATTGGCTTAGAGGGGTTCCCTTAATTACCTCCATAACTAATGACCCGATTATTATTATATTTAAAGGTAATTGTCATCCCTTGTGTGTGTGTGTGTGTGTGTGTGTGTGTGTGTGT